>JASSUY010008416.1:6971-25572 GCA_032466535.1 Forpus xanthops
CAGGGATGGGGCAGCCACAGCTTCTCTGGGCACCCTGTGCCAGCGCTCAGCACCCTCACAGAGAAGAGCTTCTGCCTAAGAGCTCATCTCAGTCTCCCCTCTGGCAGGTTGTATCCATTTCCCTTGTCCTGTCCCTATAGGCCCTTGTCCAAAGCCCCTCTCCATCTTTCCTGGAGCCCCTTTAGGCACTGGAAGGTTATTTGAACACTAAGCAGAAAATAAACCAAACTATACACCCATAGTCTAGTTCAAGAGAGCAGCACAGAGTAACCGAGCAGCAACACACAGAAAAGAAACGTCCAGGGAGGACAAGAGTCCTGGATAAACTGATCACTGCGGTGGCTTCTCCTGCAGAAATGCCACCTCTTGGGTTTCGGAAGCCCTCATCTAACACCAGAGTTCTATTGAGCAGGATGGAAATGCAGCTATGCAGAGGGCCAGGAAACACGTAAGCGCACGTGCGTTCTGCACCTGATGTAACCAGACCTGCAGAACCAGCCCATGACACTGACACACTGGTTTCTGAACAGCAGGAGAGAGAGCTGTAGAAGCCCTCTGCAAGCTCCTCTTCATTAGGTGCTGTCAGCAATGTGGTCCTTTTTCAGCATCGGTTTGCTGTGCTGAAGAACGCTCTTTCCCCATATTGATTTCTGCTTGGACACCCTGCTCCTTCCTCCTCCGTCCTGCACAGCTCAAACCCAAAGAGACCATTAACTACTGCTTTTTTAGCAGTCTTTTTCCCCTTTGTGTTTACCTTTACTTCCATTTTATCAGGTACAGGTATTCCTGATTATTTGTACTGAAATTATACTGGCGAAATTCCATCCTTCACTCATGCTTTTGACATCCAGGGACTTGAGAAGCAAGTGGTTTGTGTTATTTTTGCCTGGCCGTGATCGCTATTGCATGCTTATAAATAAAGTCTGCTTAGGTATAAAATGAAGCCATTGTAATAACAAAAGCAAAGGAAGATGAGTTCATGTGCTCTAAGTGAGGAGGAAGGGCCAAAAGAAGGATTTACTCGGTGTGTGTTCTTCCTCACCTTCTCTGCTTATTTTATGGTGCCCTTCCTCACCATTTCCTCTTAACCTCCGGGAGAAATGCAGACACCTAGTAGTAGTTCAATTGTAAAAGAGACAGACCTATGACAGGAGTCATAGCCATAGCACCTAAAGCTGTAGAAATGCTCAGAGCAACTTAAAATGTGACATTTTGGATTTAGACCCCACTTTGACCAGTATTAAAAGACCTTTACAAGGGAAATACAGCCCACTTCCACGGTGACCTAAGCCACAGGACTACGAAGCCTTGTTAAGACTCAGTGAGACACACGAAGCGGAACACAGGTATGACATACATCCAAAGCTATCTTTAAATAGGGTACTTTGGATATCAGCATGATTTGTGCTTCCTGGAACATCACAGCAGCCAACACTCATGGCAGAGCTGTGATGTTATTGCTTGGAAGAAGCTGGTGAGGTCAAAGCTGATGCAAGTTAGACAGCCATATGTGTCATATGTACCCTACAGAATCATAGAATAGTTTGGGTTGGAAAGGACCTTAAGATCATTCAGTTCCAACCCCCTGCCATGGGCAGGGACACCTCCCACTAAACCATGCCACCCAAGGCTATGTCCAACCTGGCCTTGAACACCGCCAGCGATGGAGCACTCACAACTTCCCTATACATGGTATAAATGACTTACAAACTAAACCGGGCTCTGCGATGCTCAGTACAAACCCACTGAAGCACGTGTGTAAATTCAGGACTGTATTTTGAGGCACATCAAAAGTAGTTTTTAGTTTGGTTACTTCCCGCTCTCCTTGGGAGACAGAGGAAGAAGAAACAATACAGTGACATGCCTGATATTTGTGCATTTACATATAAGGAAAAAAGGTCTACAGCAAGCCTTCTTCTAATCACTAGTAATCTGTTGCTTATGTCCATGTTGTTATTATATGCATTACTCCCCTCTCCAAATGCAATCACAAATGAATGAGAACATACCCCCAAGTAAAGAAAATTAACCTGTGGATGAGTTTGAACACATTTTGTGTGTATCAAGGCCATTAGCAACTAGAACAGAGCAATATCCCTAAGGAGCTGACAAAGAGATAGATAAAACATTCCAAAACTGAAGAGAGAACTTATACCTGAACTGCACGGTACCACCAATAACACTGATCCATTCTGTACAGCCCAAGTGGCTGAATTCAGGACGAACCTGCACAGTTTAGGTAGACCTAGCTGAGCAAGTCGGTGAGAACGATGTGTTACATCCTCACAGTCACACTCTATGTTAATATAAAATCACACAAAGCCACAATAAACAGGATGCAAATTAACGTCTCCTGGATGGTTGTGGTGCCTGGAGTGTTATCAGGCAGCTCTGATTGATAACAGGGGAGTTCTCAGCCACAATACATCAGCTTCAGACAAGCAGAGTGTCTAACTCGGACAGACAAAAGGAACAGGAATATCCCTAAGAGTATCTCTACTTTAGCACTTCCTAATTATCCGTATCACAAATAACCCATCCCAAAACACCATCACCAGATGGTGAGATCTTACTTCTCAGTGTCACAGGTTCACAAAACCTGGAAGCAGTTTAGCCAACAGTTAGTTCCACACCATCTTTGCACACTTATCCCTTCCCTCCTCATTCTTCACCCAGTTCTTCCCACCCTCATCCACAAGTGGTGTCCATGTGACTTGCAATGGTGCTACGGTGGCACCTATCAGCTCCCATCCTTTCCTCAAAGGCTTTGTGTTGGATGAGAACTTAAGGCTTTGGGAGCTGAAGTTTAGAGCATCCACACCGCTGTTTGAATTTAAGACAACTTCCTCTCCTGTTAGAGTTCAGCTCTTCTATCACATTGCTTATGTTAAAATCATCTTCGAACCAGCCTTATAAGCTTTGCTTCTACCTCTATTCACTTACAGTTCAGCAATTAAAGCATAGCTTTTGGTCTACAAACACCACTTTTTTGGGTGACTAATGCTCATTTTTGTATGGGCCTTTGCTGTAGCAGAAGTCAGACTGATTTGGGCGCTTCTCATTTTTCACCAACATCAGCACGCTCAGGTCTGACTACACACTGATAAATTACAATTACAGGAGAGCCAGAACCTGCTTCAAACCAAAAACTGTTCACAAATGTGCTCCTTGAGAGTCCTATAACGGTTACATTTGCAAGAGACCTCAAAGCTGACCCAGTTCCAAGCCCCTGCCATGGGCAGGGACACCTTCCACTAGAGCAGGCACTAAACCCTGTCCAACCTGGCCTTAAAGAAGGTGAAAATTACACTGCCTTTATTTCCTGCTGACAGCACTGGGGCGCAAATACAACCTCCCAGACTGATATTCTCCAATTCATATCCTGCTAATGATGCTTTAGACCTGAACCAGCCAGCAGTGCTGTTGAGCAGCACTTCCCACCCTCCCAAGGCTTGTCTGCAGGCAGCCCTAATCCGAGTCGAAAGAGCTGACAATGTTCTGATGCCTTACAACCACAACCTCAGGAAAGTCATTCCTGTCTGTCATCTTCTATTTGTAGTAAGCTGTAGCACAGACAACCAAACGTGTTTTCCATACAGTGAGATTATCAGCATTCCCAAGGGAAAGGGCTGAGCTGTGGATGTTGCACTGCACCCAAGCACGCTGCAGAGCCCTTCCACTACTGGCACGGTGAACCTGACGATGCGAGACCGAAGCATGGAGTTAAATCATAGAATCCCAGCCTGGTTTGTGTTGGAAGGGACCTGAAAGCTCCTCCAGCTCCAACCCTGCCACGGGCAAGGACACCTTCCATAGAGCAGCTTGCTCCAAGCCCTGTGTCCAACCTGGCCTTGAGCATTGCAGGGATGGGGCAGCCACAGCTTCTCTGGGCACCCTGTGCCAGCGCCTCAGCACCCTCACAGGGAACAGCTTCTGCCCAAGAGCTCATCTCAGTCTCTCCTCTGGCAGTTAGAGCCAAGACTGTAGATTTAGATTAGACATTAGGAATCTGCTTACCTCATCTTTCCTCCCCAACATGTGAAAGCTGTGATGAGACAGAAAACAAGCTGCAGTTATGGAGGTGTTTGCAGCCCCAGCACCCAAATCCCTCTCTTCGTACATCTGACAGTTTTACAAACCTGTTGGCCAAAGCTGCAGACCAGAACTGCTTTTTTTCCCTCTCATTTGATCACTGATTTCCTTCTTGAACACCCACAGCAACTACTGATGTTCACTAGGGACAATTAAAAGTTACTATTACACAACGCAGATAAGCGACTGTCTTTAAGCTCTTGTTTTTAACAGCTTGCTATTTAAATTATTTAACACGAGGCCCCATAAAAATGAAGAAGCCTTCCAGTGAAAGCATGCTGCTTTTTGGACTCCTGGAAAACAGTACTCTATGAGCAGAACTCTTTGTGATTCTCCTAGCAACACATCCTCAGCAGCATCCTTACACTGCGAGTACAGCTGTAACACTGACAAAGAGGTGCACAGATTTACATGGCAAAATAATGCTGATAAACCTTTCCTCACGCTTCCAGAGGAGCTGCCTAGCACTGTAAGGAAAAATAAGGTAATTCCTTTAACATAATTCATTTAATGTTGGGGTTTTTTTCCCCAGTAAACTAAATCCTAGCAAATGTCTGTCATTACAACTATGAATGCTATAATGTCACGTAACAGGGAATACCTTTGGACATTGAATTTGTTCCAATAGGAAGTTAACAGTTTTTAACTCAGAACACAACTATATTGATTTTAATGCAAGTCTCCTGTTAGTGTTACTATTACTTGTGCAAAAAGTAGCCCCTGTTGTACAGAATTTTACCACGTGGAATGGATTCCTTTTCATTCCATGCATGTTATGATAGAGGAAACACCAAAACCTCAGTGTTATTCAAATCTCTGCTCAGAATCTGTAGCAAACAATCAGAATTATAGAAAATAGCATCTAGCAGCTTGTGCATTCAGGGAAATGGGTTTGTTTCTATGGAAGATTTCAAGTAGTTTATCCTACAACAGGTTCCTGCTTTATCTAAGATCCTGCAGGCTTATTAAATCGTAGGGTTTACTTTCCTGCCCCGTAGTTCTAAGGCTCACAAGAGCATTTAAAGGCATTTCTTGTCTATCTCAGCCATTAGGAAATGATTTTTATACATCATTTCTACAGAGCCTACCAGTAGATGGGAGAGAGGAAAAAAAAACAGACAAATCACTCATGATTATGTTTATTCCAAAGGAAGGCTTTCAAGGCAATCGGGAATCTATCATGGGTCATCACTGCAACTAGATGATTGATAGCTCTATGGCCAGAAATGGTACTAAGAAAACCCTACCAGGCGTTTGCAGTCTACAGTGCAGCGCTTTGTTTCCCAATTGCATATCCCAAAGCTGGGGTTAGGCTAAAGGACAGGTCTAAGTTGGGAGACTTTGTTTCAGACAGTGGAATCTTTTAGTTTCTTTCAGTGAAAATACAACCCCTCCTTGGCAAGCTTTAATTTTGCAGTGAGCTTTCTGTTCTGATATGCACTGATGCAGGGAAATGCTGGTAATGCTCTCTCCTGCACTGAGACTCGAAAGCTTCTCATCATTGTAGGGCTATGGCAGCTCACCCTATACTTGATAAAAGACAATACAGAAATGCTGCAGTAAGAATTAGTTCAGTATTGAGCAGCAGAGAAGGAAATTAAATCCAAATTCACTGCTTAAGTGTTTCAAAACAGATTAAAACCCGTAAAAGCCTCATGTTGCATTGACCAGTGCTGCTAACTCCGTTATTCTATATGATAAACTGGCCTAGCATATCAGTTTTCTATGTCAACAGATTCTTTGGTGGTGAGGTCCTCACAATAAGCACCAGTACTCTTTACAGCACAAAACGTGGGTATCCCTGCACCCTTGAACTTCCCTTTCTTATTGCTGTGTATTAAAACTCTATGAAACATGTGGACATAGCCTTGGGTGGCATGGTTTAGTGGGAAGTGTCCCTGCCCATGGCAGGGGGTTGGAATTGGGTGATCTTAAGGTCCTTTCCAACCCAAACTATTCTATGATTCTATGATTTGCAATAAGAAAAGTTTCTGCAAACAACTAACAAGTGGCTCAGCTCCCTCATGTTTTCCAACATCTTTGTCAGTACATGGCTATTTCTTACTAATATCCAGGATCCTGTTGGATGGTTTGTTAGATTGTTTCATAACACAATTAATCTAGGGCTGAAAATAACTAATGAAGTTTAAACGCCTGAAAGTTGAGGAGATGACATGATATTAGAAGCCATCTACTTAAGAAAAACATTTCAATTACATGAAAAACAGCCTCAGGTTGCTAGCACAGGTTTATATGATGCTATATTTAAAATTGCCTTAGAATAGGCTTTTATAATGTATTTGTTTCTATGGAAAAAAATCAAAGTTTCTTTCAAACATCTATTTTTAACGAGAATATATTGCATTCTACCTATACAGGATGATTTATAGATATCAAATAGTTTTTTAGCAAGAAATACGCATTTTATTATAGCATTTAGGCATAGAAAACTGGCATCTGAGAAGGAGGGATTTCTCATGAGGCAGCATAGCCTCGAGATACTCCAAAGCCTGAGGATGCTGCAGGCCATTAATGACTCTTTCTTTGGGTGGTGAAGTCCAATTATTTGCCGTCTTTTGCATTAGTTTTCCTTTAAGCTATTACATAGGAGCACAAAACACCTCCGTGTGCTCTTCGTAGCTACAGAGAAGCTTACAGCCTCCATTGGGTCTGAAAGCCTGGAAATGGAAATCTGTGCCTTCCACCTGCCTTCAGAACATGGGAAGTTTAACTCCACTCTGCTTATTAACACATTGAGTCTTTGAGTGTATACTTCCATGTCCTAAACCCGACAAAACCAGGATTTAAATTACAAGGCAAGCTATAAATCTCCTTCCCCTTCATTAACAAATTAGGAAATTCAACCCCGTAATCCACTTCAGAGTGCAGTGACTTTGCAGAGGTCTGGATTAAAAGTGGAGGTCCTGTAATAAAGACTTCCTTACGTACCTAAGCTCTACCTGCTGACACAGACTTGAACAGGCCTGTTGGGAGCCCACAGCTCCTCATAATTGAGGTGTAAATCACATAAAATAGGTCTCCTTCCTTGAAATGCCCATTGCGTTGCTGAACTGAGGGGAAGAAATCTCTGCAGCTGCAGTAATGGAGAACTGAAAGGGAAGGATTTAACTGAACAAAATGTGCTATGGAGAACCTCAGATAATAAAGGAGGTGGTTTCCGTAACTTACCCTGATGATTTTATATTAACTTAAGGCTTCTCTGTGCATCGCTTTTGTATTATTCTTATTTAACAGTTTATTTCCATACTCAAACATAAAGGAACACTGTTTAAGGGTAATCAGCCAGAAGTTCATAAACAAATCAAGGCTAAAAACTGACAAATAAGCTCTGTGATTACTTCAATATTTAGCTTAGCAACTCAGCTGATGCAGTCAGGGTTTGAGTAACTACAGACAAGAAGTCTAAACCTATTAGCTGTATTTAACTGGCATCTGCAACTGAAACCCAAATTCCAAACCTGTATTAACCCCGTGACAGAGTATCATGGAATAGTTTGGGTTGGAAGGGACCTTAAAGCTTCTCCAGCTCCAACCCCTGCCATGGGCATGGAACACCTTCCACTAGAGCAGCTTGCTCCAAGCCTGTGTCCAACCTGGCCTTGAGCACTGCAGGGATGGGGCAGCCACAGCTTCCCTGGGCACCCTGTGCCAGCGCCTCAGCACCTTCACAGTAAGAATAAGCCACTAAATAAGAGTAAGCCATAAAGTCTGCAGTACTCATTCCAACTGAGAAACCCCATCTCAGGAGTTACCTGAAGCATCCCAGAGTCCTGCAGCTCCTCTTGTATTTCAGAGCCATGTACTTTGCAGACCAACCTTGCTTTGTGTTCTACAAAACACTGTTGAGCTGAGTGATGGTCAGGATTACAGATAAGTAAGTGCAGGGATTGGGATCTGTTCTCTCAAGGTCCAATCTGTGCCTGTGGCATGCTCCTCTTTGCAGGAACTGGTGTGACTGTCAACCTCAGGTAGAGACTGAACAACTGAGCAGAGCCTCCCAGGAGACACCATCACAAATGCTAGAGTCTAAGTAAGCCAAACCTGGAGTTCACTCCTTGTCCAAACCAAATGAAACAAAACAAAAGGCATTATGTGAAACTCTTCCCTTTTAAATATTTAACTCACAACTGTTTGCTCAACCGCTCTTTTACCCAATGCACACATACAGTTCCCTTTGGAGACACTGGCATCCGAGTAAGGCTTTCAAAGTCCAGTTCTTTTGGCTGCTGCCAGTCACACGGATCTATACAATTATTAGTGGGAATAGGAGACTTTAAATTAGCTGAATCTATCAGGCCTGGGCAGCTGGGGAAGGGAGAAAGGCATTTTGGAAGAATCAATTTATTGGCTATTACAGACAAGCTTAAAATTAACTGTACCACAGAACAGAGCACTGCATTTATCTACTTCTGTTCTGGAGAGCATCGCCAGGCTCTTGGTTTCATATGGGTTATGGACTCCATTCATTCCATCTGTTAAACCACTGCAAACACACCCAAGTGATGCTGCAGGCCGAGATTATGGGATTAAAGGGATACATGGAATAATCTGAATATTGAGACAGAAGCACACTAATGAAATAGCAACATTCAAACAAATTGCATCTCGGTGGATCCTACAGTCTGATAACCAAGTGCCAGACAACTCGCCTGAAAACTGAACTATCCTAAGAGCTGTTTGTAATAAGTGACTTTCAGACTTAACGACTGATTGTTGTAAGCCTCTTCCATGGAGAAAAACCTCTTTCCAGACATAATTACTGAGTATTTCACATCTAAATGCAGCGGTTTGCATTTGCTACAATTTCTTAGCAGTGCGTGAACTCGCATTAGATTTGAACACTAATGGATATAGCAGCCGTTGTGTTACTGCGTATAGGTTCTGGGTAAGCTCCTCAATTTAGCAGACAGTTCTGCAGGACTGGCTCCCAGTACCTCTACACTGATGAAAGGGCAGAGTTTGGGGGTTTGACAGTCGTTTTTACAACACTCTTTAGCTTTGTCTGAAGCTATTGCCCGATTGCAGGCTAATGGATCAGGACTGTATGTTATGCAGAGCTTCCTTATTCACTACAGCATTCCAAAATTCCACCCCTAGGCAGACAGATGGATGGCTGTATTTCCTACCACCCCTGCCTGCGATTCCTACCACCCCTGCCTGCATTTCCTCCCATCACCATCTTCAGAAGCAGCAAACCAGTTCTACATGCAGAATGTCTCTCAAGTAAAGGCGCAACTTCCCTTGGCAAACGTACAATTAAAGAAATAAATGAGAGATCTATAAATATATATAAGTTTAGCATTCCTGTAAATAAATTAATGCATTTTAATAATGAAAAGATCAGCCCAAACGAGCCAGTACATTGCCGACAAAGCACGACTGACTCCTGATTTAGGCCTTCGACTGGAACAGAGAATTCCTGACATTCATATGTCAGGATTTATTTCTCCCTCCCCAAAATACTGCCTGTATCTGTACATCATGTATTAAAGGCACAGGGATAACTGACCTCACCCCCAGCCCCAGCAGGGCACAAACCACAGAAGATCACTTTACCACCTTACTCCACTTGAGTTTCATCTTCAGGTTTCCCTGTAGAACTTCCATTTCATAGCCTCTCTTCCCCCACTGGTATCAGGTACTAGGCCTGTACATCCATATCTAGTTTGAAAGTAAGTACCTTTTCACTTCGCATCCCATTATTTCAATGTTTTTGTCCTAAATCTTCCCTCTTTCTGCTTTCTCCTGCACACTTCTCACATCATACCAACTCATGGTAAAACCTTGCCCTTCTCACATGACTGCTGCTCTCACTGCTACCTGAACCTGGCAAGTTAGGTGGAAAAAGACAAAGCAGATATTTTACAGCATTGCACTTGTTCACAAATGACTGAGATCAGGGAAGAAAACCAGGACAAAAATACTAATGTAATGACACATTTGCATGGGGTTTGTTGAAAGCAAGTTGATGACCCAAAGTCCAACCCTGCAGTGTACAGATACACATCTGTCTCAGAAACCCTGGGGAAACGTTGCTACTACTTTTGAAACCCCATTAAGATTCATTTTCCTCATTGACAGCAATGTCTGGCTTGTGTTTTCTTACATTAAAACTAAATACAGACTACTCCTAAGGATTCATTTGCGTCACTGAGCTGACTTTATAAAACAAACTCTATTGTGGCACTTAACTCTTCAAGAGCTGCACGTTTATTATTCAATTTGAATTAAAAACCTATTTCAAACGCCACACCTGAAAGTCCCTTTACTCCTTTTACATTATACTCCAGAGTCCCTCTGAGGATACGTCAGTGTTTAAATAGGAGACACATGCAGAATACTTGGATTAAGTGGGAATTTGGCAATCCAGTAAATCATAGCATTAGGGAGAAATTTGTAAGACGAGAGTAAAAACGACTACTTCAAATGAGGTGCAAAAATGAGGCCTTTAACTACTTTGTTACTACAGATCCCATATGATCTATACAACAATAAAGCTGTTGAGGGCTTTTTCTGCTACGTGCTGTGTTAAGCACTTGGCATCTTCTCATCCTTGAGGAGGTGCTTACATTTCAATAGCAGATTAAGTAATTTCTGTGAATCATCACAGGTTTTTTGTGCTGTTTTCTTTCTTTTAGTGCTTTAGGATCCTTTGGGATAAAAAGCTCCATTCTAAAGGCATATTACTGCTTTTTGTCAAGGATGGTTTGCATTTGAAGCAAAACCTTAATTGATGCACTGCTGACTTCTTCCATAAACTTTCAGTAGTTATTCAATATTATGCATATAGCACTACCAGTTGCTAACTACTACTGATCCATAGCTCGGGTTTGGTCTAGCTATGAAGTATATTAACCATTGAGTAAGTTGAGAAGACTTGACTCCTGTGAACCCATATTGCCACGTAGTGAAGCGCATCCACTGTGCCAGCACCCTCAGTGTGACAGAATCAAGCAGAAGGGTTGGAAGCTGTGGCTGCTCCATCCCTGCAGTGCTCAAGGCCAGGTTGGACAAAGGGGTTTGGAGCACACTTCTTTAGTGGAAGGTGTCCCTGCGTGTGGCAGAGGGTTGGATCTGGATGAGCTTTAAAGTCACTTCCAATCCAAACCGTACCATGAGTGGCAGCCATATCAGTCAAAGCAGAGTTTAACTCAAATACTTCAAACTTGGGAGGGTAAAAGCAGCGTTTCTGTCATAACGTGATGCTTTTTGAACTGTTTTTGAACGCAGGCATCATGGTGAGTAAGGAGCCCAGCAAATGCTTACTCACCACCTCAGAAAGTGAAGTTGAACCAGCGGCTTCACTCGCACTGGAGATGAAATACGCGCTGGATCCCAACCGGCAGATCAAGAAACGCAACAAAGCCCTCCAGGTGAGATTCAAAGATATCTGCGAGGCCCAGAACGAGCAGAGGGACAAAGAGCTCTCCACCGCACCAGATCCCGACAAGAGAGAAGCCAAGTCCATTTCCTACAAAACCTATCGCAAGTACATGACAGTGCCTGCCCGGAGGTCAATACCCAACGTCACTAAGAGCACAGGAGTCCAGACTTCACCTGATCTTAAGAAGTGTTACCAGACCTTTCCTCTGGACCGGAAAAAAGGGAATATTCTTAAAAGCGCCTCGACCGTCGACACCTTTGAGGGCCAAAACAACGGGTTTCTAATAGGTGTGAAGGACAAAGACAGCGGGAGCTCAGGGGAGGTCATCCAGTGGGGCAGGAAGGCCGGGAGCCTGCAGACAGCAGAGTTCATTTCCCACATCAACGAGCGCTCCAGCGCGGCATCCCGCGACAACGGGGCCGAGGCTTGGGAAAGCACAGGTTTGCACAGCTCTCCCACAGGCACACCTCCTCCTCTCCCAAACTCATCCGACCCCACTTTGGAGGATCCCATCACCGCTGCCCGCCTGCCCAGCCGAGGGAAACAGGCAGCGGGGAGCGAGGAGGCCACCCAAGCCCTCCACAGGAGGGTCTTTAAGACTGAGGTGGCCACTGTTTACTTACCAGCGTCTGGTTCCAACACCTCCCAACCCGACTTGTCACACCTCACGGCCGAGACCGAGTGGTCCCCGTGCCTGACAGCCGAGGAGGACAAAAGGAGGACGGTGCACCTCAACGGTGCTCAGCCCCAGGCAGCGGGAGATGCTCGAGCCTGCTCGTCACGGGCACAGTGTCAAGCCACTGAATGTAATGAAGAGAGCCTTCAGCTGAACGTTTCGCCCATGGAGGAGAACCAACCTTGCCAGACGGCCGTGGCGGTCAGCGAGGAATGCCAACAAATTGTGCCTCACACCGAAGTTGTGGACTTGAAAGCCCAGCTTCAGATGATGGAAAGTTTGATCAGCTCTAGTCAGGAAACCATCAAAGTGTTGTTGGGTGTTATACAGGAGCTAGAGAAAGGAGAAGCTCACAGAGAAGGGTGAGTAGAAGCTGTTTAATAAGATGTTTTTAATGCCTTTTCTAACGAGCTCTGCCCTTGAATTTGCCAATGTAAGTTTGCAAGCACATTCCTCCACAACACACCAAGGCGTTACACAAGGTGCTTTTCACCTGGACTACAGTTTGCTGCCTTAGGCCAGACGTAGGGAAACCTGCCAGCAGGGTTCACAAATCGGGTCTCTGCTTGTTTGGGGCTGTAATTAAGTAGTTAATTAAGGAAGGACCTATCTAATCTCTTCGTGTACCTTTTTTAACGTGCACAGAACGAGCCGCTTTCCAAACAGGATTAGTGAGGATGCTTCCTATCAGCATCGTGTTAACTGTAATACCTCACAGAGCATGAAAAGCAGCAGAAAAACTTCAGTTCTGGGAGAGACCTCTTTTTAAGATTAGGGGATATTATTCCAACTCTTGATCTAATTCCATTAATGGTGTATGAATCTTGTCTGGCTTATTTGCACCTTCTGAATTGTTCATGATATCTCTTTCAGAAGGAAATTAAATGAAAAGTTGGCATATCAAAGTCTTTGCAGCATTCACACTGATTTACACATGACAAAAGCACAAAGAAGCTAAATGTTGATCCCTAACTTCCATTACTTAAATCAACCTATAAGGCATTACAGATAGTTCCTATAACATGGTACAACCTCAAGTGTTTACCCAGACAGCTCAACTCACCTCTCACATTACCTTAAGAAGCATTTTGCAGACTTCCTTGCCTTAGTTCACTAATCTTTATTCAGCGAATGCACCTCAAGGAGTGCACTGTTTGTGTGTTTCTAAATACCTCTGTAATTACATCCCAAGTTCTCTGAAGAAATCTGGATTTTCAAAGTAGAAGCCTGTAGCTCGTGCTACTTGAAGCAGCACATGTTTGCATCAGAGCCAAAAAGGTACATCTGAACGTTTGCAATTCAACTCTTTCGTTAGGAATGTAGAAATCAGCTCGTTAATCTTTAAAAGATGGTTTGCATTAATAAATCATCTGAGCTCTTGGATGATGCTGTCAACACAGCCATAGCATTTTTAGTTTACTACTATTTGAGTACCTTGTCAAGTCCTGAATCTTCAGCCTGAGAAGCTTCTTGATCTCGCTGAAAGCAACACAGGCTTCATGATCTTAAAGGCTTCTTCCAACCTAAATGGTTTTACTATTCCGTGGTTTATTTGTTAATTCTTATTCAGGAAAAGTATTCCTCTGACTTTAACCTACAGAAACTGAAAGCGAGATGGAGAGAAGCGGCATGCTTCTTGTCAAACCACAACACATAAGAAACAGTTCATCATCGCGAGCCCTGTGTGTATCAACACCCACATCAACCCACCAAGTCATCTGCTATAAATACCACTGCTTCCTCCATACACTTGTATATCAATTTTTTAGCTTTTCCCAAAGATAGCGGAGTGACAGCAAATACTCTTTTTGTTGCCCTTACATCAGCAGGCCCATTTAATGGAGCCATCACCAGGAGTGCATCCCTGCCCTCAGCACAGAAAAGGTCTTGCCTGAACTATCGTTGATTGCTCCTATCTCCAGATACGAGCACTGTCAGCCTGACAAAGCAGTAGTCTGTATTAGCCCTAAAATAGCAGAACTATCCATAAATCCCAGTTCTTCGGAATATCTTACTGCCTCTCGTACTGACTGTAAGACTACGCTGTATCTGACCAAAAAGAGCTGATTTATCAGCATCCTTTTACTTCCTCCCCTCTGAGTTCCCCAAGTAATGGAGAAATCACCACCTAAATATACATCACTTTACAAATGTGCTGTGATATGTGGAAGAGAATGAAAATGTTTTCATGAACCTTTGACATTAACTGTAATTAGTGGTTGAGGTTCATTATAAAAATAGGAAGCAAAATACCTACAAACCCAATTGATATTTCAGATGAAGGAGTTGTTTTGAACATCACATGCAGAGGTGCTGCATTAACACCAAAAGCAAAACAAGGTTTCTACTTGGAGCCACTTTCAGCTGCACTTACATATGTTCTAGGCATGTCCCAAACATGCCCCCTCCCAGCTATACCTGAAGATAGAGGATGTAGAGATGATGCATACTTGCATGTTCTCCTCCTGGTTTAGGAATTCTTGGTACCAGATCCCTCTAATCTTCTAGCACCTGGGTGATTTTAAAGGAGATGACACAAAGCAGTCCAGCTTGGGACATTGCTGTTCTCCACTGATCACACTCCAGAGCTGAAGGAACACTCTGTTCTCATGCACAGCATCACCACATTATTAACATGAAGCCTGTCTTTATCCCTATTTCTCTCAAATTAGACAACTATTTCAATAATAGGCTGCCTTGGTTTTTATTAGAATGATCCTTCCCAATTACTGCATTCATTTGTACATCACTTTTACCACAGAGACCCACGGCTGCGTACATCACTATGGATTAATATGGAGCATATTGATCTTTTCTTCCCCGTGTAACCAGGTGCTAGGTCAATTTGTAACAAGAAATTAAAAGCAATCCCAGTATTACATCTCTGCTTACTGTAGTACATAGGAGACATCCATCTGCTGAAACAGAAAACGGAGTCCTGTGTTTATGGCACTCTCCTGGCTTTCTGATGTGTATTACATTCCTTACTATAACATACATCAAGAAACAAATACAAATGCCACGCTCTTGTTAGAGAAACCAAACAAAGGAACTCAGCTAAATCCCTTAATCAGATTTTTCTCCCTTCAAGGAAATCAGTGTTCTTTAAGTGCTGTTGTAGTGCCATGGGACTGGTGCTCAGTGGATTCATTTTCACTAATATGCTGGAGGTCTTGAACTGCTATTACTGCAATTCATCACTAAATGAGTCGATGCCAGCAAAATTGTCTCAGCAGCTCTGAAGACAGCGGTATCATCCTTTGGGTGAATATCATCTCTGTATACTTTTCAAAGCATCAGTACTACGTTATCTACAATTAACACCAACAAACAGCACTCAACTCGGTGGGAAAGAAAGGGGAAAACCATGAGAGAAGGGATTGAAGCACAGAGTAGCTCTAAGACATGACGGAGCTGAGACTTTGAGGCTGCAGCATGACCAATGTCTTCCTCTGATCTAGGATCAATACCCTTTCATTGGGCACAATGCAAAACTGAGGCCATCAAGAGACACAGCTCTTAACCATCAGGTACTGCATTCATTTTAATGAATTAAGTCCATCAAAATAACACATTGTAGATTTGGGGATGGGGCAGAAATCACAACTCACCTGTGAACCCCCCCAGTATCAAAAAGAATTATTAAAACTCTCTATTTATGTGCATCACTATTTACTAAATAAGGTAATTATACCTTCCTACGTGGAAAATTCTACCCAAAAAAAGAGATTTCATCACAGCAAATGTCCGTGTTGACAGACACGGAATGTGTTACATCACATTCCATGTTAAGCCATGCAGCTTCAGTTAAGTCTTCCAGCTTAAAACTGAAGGAAACATTGACTCCTACATGATGCAAGGCGCAGCTTTACAACGTAAAACCCGTTTTATGCCCCAAATGATGCTGGCTTTATCTTCCAGCAAACTATTAGTAATCTGTAGACACATTTGGCTGCATTTGGATATAGTGCATTCAACGGAACAAGCCAAATTCTGCTCTATGGAGCCTCAGTGAGAGCGACAGTATTGAAAGCAAAAGGCACATCACTAATTCCAAAACCTGCCTAACCAGCGCCTACAGACCAGAAGATGAACAGCTAATCAGAACTATTTCTGCTGCTGTTAAACACCGGTGACCTGCCCTTTAAATCCTTGCTGTGAAAAGTAAGGGTAATGTGGGGCCCTTCTCATTACACACCAAATGAGTGGTTTGAATGAACAAAGTGCTCAATTTGCCACACAAAAGTAAGTCAGTGTGTTTGGACTCAGACAGGCCAAATGCTGCACATTAGACCAGAGTTAAATGAATCTGTTTCAGAGATAATTTACATTCATTCATTAGCTGATGGCGGTGCAGGAATTCAAAAGAGCTCTCAGCAAACACTGATGAAACCGAACAGTCCCAGGCTCCTCCAAAGAGGCTTTGAAAGAACGTGTTCTCGTGGACAGAATTTAAATGTCCCAGTTTTCCTGGAATATGGGATATTTGTGTCTCTTATTATCATTTTTAAGCTGAAAACCAAGCAGTTCTGGATGGACATTTGTAGAGGAGATGGGGGAGCGGAGAGCTTCACCCGATGCGCACACAGCACTCAAGTACTTCTGGCTTCGAACTACCACAAGAATCATCCTTGAGATCACAGGAGTTGAACATAAATTACATCAGCTCGGGAATGATGGAATATGAAAGTGAGATAGCCAGAGCAATTACTGCTCAGGATTGCTTTTCCTCTCTTTCTTCAAGTCCAGCCCAGCCTTTCAGCTCGGATGGAGCAGCCCAAGTCAATCAAGGTAGCAACAACCTTTGCTGTCTAACTCAATCCATCTACTCACACGAACCAGCACTCAAACATAGGAAGTTCTTTATTTCACATGAGGAGAAAAGGAAGTTTTTAGAGCTTACAGGAACACAGCTTCTGAAAGCACAGGCGTTGGAAGTAACGTGCACAAATGACATGGTTTCATCTGGGACAACCCCCCCTTTGGATCTGCTTTTTCAGTTACAGACATGGCAAAGGAGAAGTTTAAAAGAACCATTTCTAAGAGAAAACCTGGAAATGGAGGGAATACAAGCACAGAGGACAGCTGCACTACACATAAACATGTGAAAACCAGAAAGAACACAACAAATCCCACTGTGACACATGGCCTGTGTCATATACTGAGTGCCACTGGGTTTTAAATGGCTGTAGCAGCAGTCCTGGGGAACAGGACTACCATGATTCCCTTCGTTTTCAACTCAGATCTTTACACACATGCACTCTGCCTGTCCTTTGGAGCAGACATATTCCATTATTTACCTGAGCTCACCTCCTAAATTATTACCTCGTCACCCTCACCACAGTTGCTGTATCTCAGAGTAGGCATCACAGGTAGTGCCTGAGCACAGATACACCAAAACACCTTAGAGGCTGTAACAATTCACCTTTCCAAGGCAGACACAGGAAATGTCCTTGGATGCATCCTCCTTGGTAGAAGGGCTTTGTGGATCTTGTGCTCTTCGGGCCAGTGGGTGGTTGGGCTGTTGGGTTTTGTCTTAAGTTCTGATCCATACATACCGTCTACTCTGCTGTTTAATATCAGTCTTAAGAGTGACCCATACACCTACTGCAGTAGCAGTCTATTTTCCAGCTCCAGCACAGACAGAACACCCTTCCCTTCCTTGACTTGTGCATAACTACTCCCTCACTTGTTCTAACTATACAGTTGCCTTTGATCATTAAAGGCTCTGTCACTGCCCAAAAGGTGTATGTGTCACTCGAAACTTGGAGCCATGCTCAAGCAAAATGCATTCTGTGATCATTTATGCTTCCCTGTTTTGCCACTAAAGCAGTTTTAAGTTAAGTTCTTTGCATTTGGAGCTGTGAAAGGTCCTACTCTCATGCCTTGTGCTCAGTTCCCAATTACAGCTCATCTGTCAGCCATCACTCAGGCACTCACTTACCCTGAATGCAGGGGAAGTATTAAGATGCAATGAAAGCCTATTTACCTGCCCTCACCAGAAGTAGCCTGGTTTTCTGAGCTATAAAGCAGTATTCCAGCCTTCTCCCTTCTGTATTCCCCCCAAAATGATGCCTTTCAGAGCTCAATGTACCTTATCACAGTGCAATCATTCTGTGCCAAAACTGCTACTTCCTAATGCAGACTATTCCAATACCTATTGTCAGACCCCATGACCCCCTCTTTGTCTCAGTAACCCCAAATGAAAGCTAACTGGATGAGATCCATCACTGAAAAAATTCCGTATCACTTAAGGTAAAACATCCAGCATCACCCAAGGTTTCCCAGGCTGCTTTGGGTTGGAAGGGACCTTAAAGCTCATCCAGCTCCAACCCCTGCCACAGGCAGGGGCACTTTCCATAGAGCAGCTTGCTCCAAGCCCCTGTGTCCAACCTGGCCTTGAACACTGCAGGGATGGGGCAGCCACA
>JASSUY010008418.1:0-32974 GCA_032466535.1 Forpus xanthops
GATGGGGCAGCCACAGCTTCTCTGGGCACCCTGTGCCAGCGCCTCAGCACCCTCACAGGGAAGAACTTCTTCCTTATGCTACACAAATCTTCCTCAAAGCATCTTTGCATCCACCGTGTGACCCTCCCTGCCTCAAAGTTCAGCCCTGGAGCAGCTCCTCGTACAAAAAACACTGTTTTCTTCGGAGCATTTGGATGATGTAATGCCTCTGCCCTCTCCCTCCTCCCATCCATACACACCTATTCCTGCACTGAAATGCACTAACTTCTCAGCCAGCTGGGAACTGGGCTGGAAAAGCCCGTGCCCGCTTCTAACTGCTTGCGTGCCCGGGCTGTGGAGCTGAGCCCTCTCCTTCGCAGGGGTGTGGTGCTCTCAAATATTAGCCCTCGCTCTTAACAGCCTGAACAAGCAGGCAGGGGCCAGGGAATGTGCTGACTTCCCCGACCTCAAATATTTACCGTCTCAGCAGCCAATTGCTGCATGCACATCGCGACGGGAGCGCACGTACACGCAGCAGCACGCGTGCACAGGCATGTGCATCCTGCTCCAACATGTTTCTTGTTCCTCCTGCAGCCTGTGTGCCAGGCAGATGGAGCGTGGGGGCAGGAAACAGCATTCAGCCACAGAGAGGTCTGCCACAGCTGCTATGCATGGGATAAACTGTGAAAGTACAGACACTTCTTCATCGTGAGGGTGCTGAGGCGCTGGCACAGGGTGCCCAGAGAAGCTGTGGCTGCCCCATCCCTGGCAGTGTTCAAGGCCAGGTTGGACACAGGGGCTTGGAGCAACCTGCTCCAGTGGAAGGTATCCATGCATTCTAGGTGTCACAGTGTGGAACTGGGTGAGCTTTGAGGTTCCTTCCAACCCAAACCATTCTATGAACCTGAAGGAGACAGGGCACCAGGACATCTGCTCCTCAAAAGCTCTGCACCACAGGGAGCAGAAAGATGTCATTTTTATGGCCTAGGTAAATAGAGCTTAAATCCCATTTACGAGCAGCACACTGGGGACCTCAGGCTTGCATTGGCATGCTAAGACAAAGGCGGGATTTATGCTGTGCAGCCACAGACATTGTCCCAGGTGGGTCACCTGGCTGGGTCAGTCCTACCAAGGCCCTTTAGTTTCAAACAATAACAGGTTGATCTCCAGGATAGAAACAAAATGCTTTCCATTGTCCCATGAGCTGGCTCCATCTGCCAGGACAGCACGGCAGGGCAAGCTCAAACAAAGGACCCAAACTGGCATTCCCAGCCCCTGGGAGGCGGGTGAGCAGCCACTGGGTTATATATTTAATCTCACAATGGCACCTAGGAAATGAATGGTGTCTCCAGGAGATGAATACAGCCCAGACCATGGCAACAGGCAAACCACAAGAAAAGATCTTGGAGATCATGTACTTCTTGGCCCTCCTGCCATCAGGCGAGGAATGGCAAGAAAGGGCATTATTAACCCTTCAAGTGGTGGAGCTGAGGTGGCATCAAACATACTTTGCTGGCAGGAGCTCAGTTCTATTGCTGTGTGTAGAGAGGCTGAGACTTCAAAACAACCCCAGACTGGATGCAGACATCCTGAACCTGTCTGTGTTTGGCCCTGGTTTGGATTCCTTTCTTCTTGCCCACCCCACAACACTGCCAGATTTCTCGACTACTCAGGTCACATCCTCCTTGGCCTCTCTGTCCTGCCATCTTAAAGCAAGAAAAGCAGAAGGAGGTAAACACACTTGGATTTCCAGCCCAATCAATGGGAAACCTGGAAAACTGACTGCATTTTATTGGGATCCAATTGCCTGGATACACCATTACATTGTGACTTGTAAGGCTGGTGCCTGTCTCGGACAGATCACATCTCTGAGCACAAAGCTAAGACCCATGCTCCAAATGGAAGGGGAAAAGAGGTATTTCATTTCAAAGCAAGAGCCCTGAGCACAGATTGCTGCTGTGACAAATGCTTATCACCACCCAGCTCTCGGGGCTGGGACAATGTCCTTCCTGTTCCTTTCTTCCACCCTTTCCGTGTTGTTCTCCAGCCTGCTCCCAGTGCAGCCCCTGCCAAAACAATACTGGACCTCCTGCACACAGCAGAATTCCTGTCTGGCTTGCCTGGAGGAGTGATAAGAGGGAAACAGAGCAGAGCCAACAGCAAGAGCCGATTCCCAGCCTCAGGACGGGGTTTGTTCGTTGTTCATAAAAAAGCAAAGTGAACTCTGGGCCAGCTTAATTGCTCTCCATAAAGATCAGTCCTTCTATAAAAGAGATTTATGAGGGCACTGATGGTTCCTGGATACCTGGGGATCTGATAAAGTTTCAGGTATAATAAATGCCTTAATGAGAAGACCTGTGCTTGAGTGCACAAGAGCCACTGAGCTAGGTTTACCCCAGGGAAGCTGGTTGTGGTGAGAGCTCCTTTGTGCTAGTGACACCGTTTATAACAGCCAGCACAGCCTAAGAAACCTTCACCCTCAGGAATGAAGCACAGCTCTTCTATATGTGTGTTTGGAGCCCTATGTACATGTGCATATGCATATGTATGTGTACTTGGTAGCTTTAGTGATAAAACCACCCTCAGCTGCTAAAGGGATGAGCACTGGCAAAAAGTGGTCTGTGTGGCTGGTACATAAGGAGATATGAGGGGTTTCTTCCTCTCTTTGCAGGCCACAGGGGCACCTGACACAAAAGAAACATCCCTTGTCTCCTCAGAGGTTGTCTATATGCACCACATGTCTTCACACAACCTTTTTGTGGGCTAAGCAGCATCAGACCTGTCTGGGACCTGGGAGATATCAAAGGAGGAGCTCAGGAGCATCTCCTTCTCCCAGCTCATTGACTCAAAAGCCTCCAAGAGTTCTAAATTCTAGACCATTCCTCGAAGGCAATAGTTGCCCACTACAGAGTACAGCCGCTATAAACCCCTGCAACCATTGGACCCTTGCTAACGTTAGCATCAGTAGACTGACCTCCTTACACCAGTAACCACCCCAGATAAGGTAACCAACATTATCAGCAACATCTTATCCCTGTAAGAAGCGTTGGGTGCATATGTGGTGCTCTTACCTGTGTGAGTCCTCTGATGAGCCTTCAGGTGCGAACTCTTGGTGTAAACCTTTGAGCAACCTGTAAAAACACAAAGAAACCAACATCAACTGTGAGAAAGGGACAGAACAAATCCAGAATATTGACATTAGGGACAGAGCAGGCCTGGAAAGCACAGCATGTGAATAGCCCATTTGTTACGGCAGTAACTGAAGAGCATTTTTGCTCTCCAAGACAGATGGACCTTCACAGTACTCCATCTTTGCCACACAATCCTGACATCCATGGGCACTCTGCTGGGAATTAGAGGGGGGAAGAGTCAGGTACCAACTTCCAAATCCCCCCATCCTCAATCTGGTCTTAGAGGCAGGACAAAACATGCATTCAGGAAAGCATGAATCCAGTGAAGCTTTGGCTGCCCCATCCCTGGCAGTGTTTAAGGTCAGGTTGGATGGGACTTGGAGCAACCTGCTCTAGTGGAAGGTACCCAGAGCAAAGCAGGGCTGAGCTCCACTTCCCCATGAGCACACAGAAGGAAAAGCAACGGGGCCACCTCCTGTAAACTGGGACTGGGGCTTTGCAAACAGGTCTCCCCAGTTCCTCCAGTTCCTGGTGTTAATTCAGCGTGCCTCCCATCACCTCCTCATGTCAGTGAGACCTGCTGCCCTGCCATCAGCCCTGATGGTTCACCTCTGCCTGAACCTCAGTGTGAAGGAGTAGACATGCTCCCCTGCATCTGCACATACACACCAGTGTTTATTCAGTGCAGGCTGCTGGCACTGAACAGTGCCAACGCTGTTTTTACACCATTGATGTGTTCCTGCTTTCCTGTGCAGGCCAAAGTCCTGCTGAAAACAGGCAGGTTTTGCCTTGGTAATGTGCCCTGCAGGATGGGACTCCTTCTCTGACCAGAGGGGTCTGTCTCAGGCTCATTTACACCCTTAATCTGTCTCCCACCAGCAGAAGGTAAAATATGCAGCACACGCTGCTAACTGCAACAACATGGGTGAAGCTTCTGGCTCAGAAAGTCCCTCATCTGCAGGTTGCCAAAGGGCGGGAAGGTGTAAGCACAGAAAGATCTCTCCAAGCATCTCCTATTATACATTTCCTGGGGTCACTGCTGGAGACAGGATCTGGGCTGGACAGGCCCCGGGGCTGACCTCCTGCAGCCATGCTTGTACATAAATCCTGCTGGAGGCAGTGAGGAAATGACCCTCCTCAGCTCACACAGCCCATGGGAAAGCTGCTGACCCACATCAGCTCCATGGCCAGGGCTGGCCCAGGAAGCAGGAGTGTGTGTCCCTGCACAAGGACTGGTGATGCTCAAGCCCTCACAGTGCTGTCACTGTGGCTTCTTGCTGAGGACATGTTGCCTTCTCTCCCATGCAGCATGAATGAGTGTGGAACTGTGAATCCCACAAGCTCTGAGTGCACACTGCAGGAACCCCTGCCCAAGCATCGCAGGTCTTTAGATGGACATGCTCATGCAATAAGGTGCTGCCCAGGGAACAACTTCAGCTCATCACCCTGAAATGCCTTTCCACACAACCCTCATGCAGTGCATGAAGCCACCAAAGGACATGACACAGAGATTCAGCTCATTCTCTCTTTAGAAGAACAGATTTGGGGATACAGAGACCATAAAGGCTTCTCATGGAAATTAACTGGTTTGCCACCCATTAAGAGACAGTGGGAAAGGAAGGTTAGTGAGAAAGCCAGAATGATTTCATCTGCAGAGATCATGTGGCTGCTCAGGGTTAGGGAAGACCAGAGCGGAACAGGCAGCTAAGGCAGTGCAATTCCTAGAGCATCCCTGTACTTCACAGGAGCTCTCTGCCTCTCCAAGTCAGAAGAAAGGGAAGGGAGGAAAACAGGCATCAGCTAGTGCAGGCAGGATGGACTCTTCTCCTCCTTGGTGTCGCAGGAATCCCACTTCCCTGGAGCCCTCCATAGCTCCCTTCACCATCCAGACAATGCCATCTCAGATTAAACTCCTGCAGAGGCCCAAGGCAGCCCCAGCTTCAGTGTATTAATACATCCACCATCAACGTACCTGGGTAATCACAGTGATGGATTCTCCTTTTCTCCAGCTCAGGGTTGTTTCGTCTGTTGTATTTGGGGGGCTGCATGACAGTGTGCCCCTGGGAGAGGGTCCCAAGGCCATTGGGGACTGGGGGGACCTGGGATGACTGGACCAACTTCAGTCCAAACGTGGCTTCATAGGATGGAGGGGGAGAGATGGTGTTGATGAGCTCAGGCTGGTTTTCTGGGCTGCCGGGCTGTGAATTGGGGGGTGATGGTGGCAGGTTCACCCCTGGAGCAGGGTAGAACTGCCCTGAGATGTTGAAGTTCCCCTGTCCCTGGGAGACGTGTGGGTACTGCTTCACTGGCTGGACAGGTCTGTGGACCACACTGGACATGGCACTACCTGTGGACATGGTGACACCACTGAGGCTGTTGATGGCTGTAGTGGTGTTGGAAGAGGATGTCAGAGAGGTAATGTCAGCACTTCCATTGCCAAGAGGCATCTGGTAAAGCTGGGGCTGCTGTGGGTTGGTGGGCAAAGGGATCTCAGGGGGCAGCTCCTGCTTGATGAAGATGTTGTTCACCGCCACAGACTGGGGCATGCTGAAGACACTGGTGAAGTCGGGCAGGGTCTGCGTGGAGGCAGAGGAGCAGGGCTGGGTGAAGCTGGTGCCAGGCTCGGTTTTGATCTGTGGGAATGGAGCCATGGGTTTGGGTGGCCGGTACAGTCCCGTGCGCAAGTGCGTTGTGTCGGGCAGGATGACGTTGATGTTCACGCTGTACGGTGTGGATGATGGCTTCTCTGTGGAGAAGAACTCGTCCACCACCGAGGCGCTCTCCCGGCGGTACTTCTTGTCAGGCAGCATTGAGATGGGGGGCACCTCATTTGAAAGGTACTTGTCCATTTCAGACCGTGCCTACGGCAAAGGAACAGAGAGAATGGATTTGTGACGGGTGACCTTGGCACACTGGTGGTGTACTTAAGGTAGCAGGAAATTGAAAGAGCAGCAGGGAGACAGAGGTTGCAGTGGTTTAGCCCGTCTCTGCCTCAGCCAGACTCCCCAGGAGTGAATCACTCTCCTCTGTCCGACTTCCATCCTACCCACCAGCACTGGTAACAAAGGCAGAGGATGCAGTTATGAGCCTGACAGAGGAGACGCAAGCTTTAGGTACAAAGCTTTGGTCACATAAACAAGAGAATTTAGCACTAGAAGTGGGACGGAATCAGAAACTGCTCCAGTCAGCCTCATACTTTGGGCATGTTGGATCTGCAACCCACCTTAGAGGTGCTGACTCTGGTCTCCTTTAAACTCCACAGACTGAGATGTATTGCATTTCATTCTAGGACAGTATTTTTAATTAACTGAGAATATTAGAGGTCAATATCTTTAATTAATTGAGGATAATTTGGGCAATAGCACCTAGAAATCTAAGTGATGTTGCCACTAATTCAGCAGACAGTGAGCCTAAAATGGAAATCACCAGACATACTATTCCTGTCTTGTCTTGGTTAAATGACTCAGCCCTCTCCTAACCTTTGGTTTAGTTCTAGTCTTGTAGAGCTGTTTGCACAAGCCCAGGCCCTCCAAGTTAACAGGACCTGTAGCTCAATCACCGCCTGCCAGGCTGCTTCCCCTCCTGGTTCATGCCTGATGCGGCATCCCACTGGATCCAGGTCGGATAACTCAGCAAGCTGATGGAGCAATCTGCTAGGAAATTCATCCTCTGGCATCTGATGACTCAAGTTCTGCTCTTTGTGGTTAAAGATACCAGCGTTAATTCTCTTCTGTAAAGCTACAGCCTTTAATTATGTGGTTATCCATGTGTCAAGCTCATTGCAAAGCCCTTGTACACTCATTCATATGTAGAGTTGCTGGCAGAACCACTGGGTTTCCCTGGCAGAGCTACGGTGCTGATCTCACCCCACACCCTGCACGCTTGAGCCGAGGGTTTTACAGGCTTGAACTATGTCACTGGAGTGCAACGGGCCGAAGTCATCCCTGCTGCAACTTCACTGCTCTTAACAAAGCTGGATGGGACCCAAGAGAGCTCCAGTGAAACCTATCACCCGTGCTTCCAGCTAATTCAAAGAGCCTTTGCACCTTGCAGGTCATACTGGCAACACATGGGTAAGCTGGCTCCCACCCAGACACACGGACGTTGCCACAGATACACCCTCTCCATCACGGGTGGAAGCTCAGAGCTGCTGGACCTGGAAGCCTCAGTGCTGCACTGAACTGAGCCCTGGGACCGTGCTTTCTGCCCTGTGCTGGCTGCACTGGTGTCTGTATGCACTGTGTGCAAATCCTGCCAGTTCTCATTGAAGCTGAACAGTCCCTGCCCTCATTAAAGGAAGCGATGTGCTGGCTCTACAGGCTTACTTGGTGTCACACCCCCACCTCTGCTCCAGGCAGTGCAGCACCCCACACTATGCTCCTGTCAGGAAACCCTGGCTCAGCACACCACAAAGTCAAGGCATCAAGGGGAGGCAGGGAGGAGAAGCAGAGGAACTCAACCCAGCCCTGGCAGAGTGGTCCAAACCCCTGAGGATGCTCAGGGGCTGGAGCACCTCCTGTATGGAGACAGGCTGAGAGCATTGGGGCTGTTCAGCCGGGAGAAGAGAAGGCTGCGTGGAGACCTCAGAGCAGCTTCCAGTGTGTGAAGAGGGCTACAAAGATGCTGGGGAGGGACTGCTCATTAGGGACTGTAGTGACAGGACAAGGGATGACGGGTTTAAACTTACACAGGGCTGGCACAGGTGGTAAATGCCCAATCCCTGGCAGCGCTCAAGGCCAGGCTGGATGGGGCTTGGAGCAACCTGTTCTAGTGGAAGGTGTCCCTGCCCATAGCAGGGGTTGGAGCTGGGTGAGCTTTAAGTTCACTTCCAACACAAACCAGGCTGGGATTCTGTGATCTCCTCTCTGCTCCCCCCTGCAGTGTCCAGCTAGGTTCTTGCCCAAAGAGAACACCACCAAAGCTTCAGAGCTCGTGCTCCTGTCCTGTGCACCACATTGACATAGGAGTGTCAGCCTGGGGCGTCAGCCTGCTCTAGGCAGCACCAGAGACTCCAGATGCCGTTCATACCTGAGCAATGAAGTGACCCACTCGCCAGCAGTGGGGGCAGGGGAAGGCGTTGATGCCTTTTACTTCCACACTTCCCTTATCTCTGGCATTTAACTTTCTCACCTTCAGTTCCCAAGGGAAGGTCTCCACCTACACAGCTCCAGTGAGTCCATACACAGCAGGTGGCTGGGCAGGTATATTAATGTAGAAGGGCACAGAGGGCCTAATTTCAGACCCCAAACCTGCATTGTCAGCCAGAGTCCCCCTGTTCAGTGTCTCCTGACCTCCTTTCTCATGACCAACCCCTACCTGCAAAGGCTTCTTCCCGTCATTCCCATGGAACCCATGCTGTGGTTATGGCACAGGTGCCACATGGCCCCAAGGGCCTCAGTGTCCTTCCAAGAGACAGAAAGAGGCACTCTGCTTGTTTGTGTTCCAGAGATGCCTTAGAAACCCTGGTCCACATCAGCACTGCTTGTGCTGGGTGCTGACACCTAGAACCAAGCCATGCCCCTAAGCACCTCATAATGCTCTATCCAAAACCAACCCCTCAGCCCACAGCCTGCACATGGGGATGACTAAGTGCTGACTTGATCCAACTCAAGTGTCCTCAGTGTAAGTGTCTCTGTCTGGCTTTCACTCACAGCTCCATTCATACAGTGGAGATCCAGTGAACAGAAATACACAAGGAGACAGTCACAGTCGTGGCTTGCACACATCACTGAACCACCAAATGGCTTGGGTTGGAAGGGACCTCAAAGCTCATCCAGTTCCAACCCCCTGCCATGGGCAGGGACACCTTCCACTAGAGCAGGTTGCTCTAAGCTCCATCCAACCTGGCCTTGAAGATGGAGACACCAGGAGAAGGAGGAAGGCATGGGGCTGGAAGGAGGGAGGCGGAGGTGCCCTGGGTGCTGGTGGCTGTGGGGACATCTCAGCTCAGTCTCCTGGGGGCTGTAGGTTCCTGTCACCAGCGGGGCAGCAGGATGCAGAGCGGGGAAGAAGGAAAGGGCTTCACCTCGAGAATGAGCGGCGGCATCCGCTGTTCCATCCGCAGGGGGTGCAGCTGTGGGGCAGACAGGGCTGGGTTAGTGGGGCGGCCTCCCTTGGGCTCCCAGCCACCCTCCATAGGCCTCCCCCAGCCACCCCTGGCCACTGAGGCCTCATCACCCCCCCAGCAACCAGGAGCAGGGATGTTCCTCCTCTGGCTTCCTCGTGCCCATAGGTGGGAGCGGAGCCTGCTGTGTCAGAACAGCAGGGGCTAGAAACCAGCCCAGGCTTCCTTCCCTCCCACTGAACACCAGCAAAACCAATCCAGTGGGCTCCATTTTCCCATTTGTGGGATGTTTATATGCTGGAAATCGCATCTAAATGGAGCACATTCATTGTGAGGCCAACCACAGAGCTACACGGCCTTGAGAAGACGGATACCAAACAGGCTGGGGATGCTGTGAGTTGCAGGTCTCCATGTGGTCTTCATGCCCGGAAGCATGAGGAGATGCTTAAACATGAAATCTGCAGCTTAGATCTGGAAGGGCTGTGAAAGCTGTGTCACATCATCCCCATCAGCTGGAAGAAACAGCTTCAGAAGCACCTGCAAGCTTCAGCCAAGCTCCTGTGCAAGTAATGCTTCAGCCTGACAGTAGGTCCAGATGCCGCATCCCTCATTTTGGGGTCTACCACACCAGGAAACCAGCCAAACCTCCTCTCTGCAGCCATCTTCATGCATGGAAAGCAGCATAGATACAAAGGAAGCAGGGTAGAGTGGACCCCAGCAGGAGGAAGTCCCATAGACACTGTGTCTCTGTAGGCTCCTCAGCCAGCCCCAGGCAGACCCTAGCAGCTCTGGAGAGGGCAGCTGAGGACACTGCTGTGGGCTCACATGAGACAGCAATGATAGGGCAGGATCAGCCCATCCCTTCCTCCCTGTGCAGGCACGGGATGGGAATTAACCATTTCCTTACCCTTATCACATAGACAGTGAGCTCAGTCCACCCCAATACTGCAAGATACCCACCATGACCTCCTAGCTGGAGAGCCGCTAGGCTTTTAGTTCTCTCCTCTACAGTCACTATCAATGCTACCACTGCAATCACTATGGATAAGATACTTGCTCTGGAGGTGGGCATGTCCCAGACTCCACCAACTGCATCAACAAGGGCTCCAGCAGCCATCATAGGAACCATGGGTCAGTAGCTCAGGCAAAAGTGAGCAAAGGAGAAATACAGGCAGAGCAATCAGCACAACCTCTGTGAGTTTAGAGGTGTTCAAGCTGAAATCTTTGGTTTGACCAGGAAGGGAAAGCCAATAAGAACAGCCTTTCGTACAATAAAGGCACTCAACCCCTGTGATATTCTCCCTCAAGTCACAGTGTCCATGTCTGACCATGGAGGAGGGCCTTTTCAACTTACCAGAGAAAGGAAAGCAAAAGGCAACCAAGCAGGGAAAGGACAGGGGTTAGAACAAGCACTTTTCCACTCCAAAGAGGGCTATCACACACCAGTTACTGCCACTGGACCAGAAGGACTGTGTCACACAGCATTGGCACATCCAAACCTGGGACTGAAATTCCCTGGAGGGAGAGAGAAGCCTAGCAGCCTCTGGAAGAGCTCTTGCTGTGGAGCACCCACAGTGTGAAACCAGTGAAACCCAGCCCTGCAGGCCAGTGGCTCAATGAAGGAAGCCAACAGTGAAGACCCAGCCTCTCCAAAGAGGATTCTTCTGTGGCTTGTAGGCACAAACATGAATTCTCCCCCTCTACCATCTGCCAATTTTCCCAAATCCCACAGGATTGGAGACCTCTATCCCCTGCAGACGAAGGCAGGACAAGGTGTTATCAGAACACGGATCAACACACACAGAATCCAAGACAAACATTTCTTGGGAGGATACAGAATGAAAGCAGCGCTCAAGCCAACCGTACTGCTTTGGCAGCAGTCACCCACGAGCATCGTTAGAAGAGCATTAGGCTCTGAGGCTGTCAAGGCAGGGGGTGGGACCTGTCTGTCCCATGATGAAACGGTTTCTAATCTGAAGTTGATGAATAACAAACGGCCATAGAAACATCAGACGTTGTCACCACACGGGCAGCAGCAGAGAACAAGGAGGGAAATCAATGTTTGCGAAACAGGCAATGAGCAAGTGAAGTTGGCAAAGGGAGTGGCTGGGGAGGGGGGGAAAGGGCTCCGGGAAGACTTGGAAGCTTCCAGCCCCGTGCTGGCCCCTGCCTGGCCACAGCCCCTTGTCCTGCTGTGCAGCACTGGGAGGCATCAAACCCAGATGGGGCTCACTCTTGTCACAGCCAGCACCAGCCACAGTACTGTAAAGAGCTTTGGGAGAGGAGTGCTGGGTCATAGAATCACCATGGAGTGGTTTGGGTTGAAGGGACCTCAAAGCTCATCCAGTTCCAACCCCCACAGGGACACCTTCCATTAGAGCAGGTTGCTCCAAGCCATGTCCAACATGGCCTTGAACACTGCCAGGGATGGGGCAGCCACAGCTTCTCTGGGCACCCTGTGCCAGCGCCTCAGCACCCTCACAGGGAAGAACTTCTGCCTAAGAGCTCATCTCAATCTCCCCTCTGGCAGTTTAAAGCCATTCCCTTGTCCTGTCCCTAAAGGCCCTCTCCAAAACCTCTCTCCAGGTTTCTTGTAGCCCCTTTAGTCACTGGAAGAAAAACACCAGCTTCACCCATGCAGGCCAGCACAACCTGTGATGTTCAAGGGGTTCGAGGGATGGAGGACTTCACGGACTCCATGCGCAAGGGGGACTCCTCCATGGGGTAAGGACCCTTCCCAAGCACAGGCACACGTGGGACAACAGTTGTGCCTGCTGCCCAGGTCCTGGAATTACACAGCACAACCTCTTTCTCATACATGCACCTGCATGAAACTCCTTGGAATCAGCAAACAATGGAGAGGACAATCATCAATCAAAAACCCCTGGCAAGTACCTGGCAGTACCCCTTTAAATGCACACATTATAAATAGACTGTATTTAGAGCCAGATTTGGTTCAATATCAGCATTTATTGTCTCCTGGTTAAATATTGACCTGAGTAAATATTTGTTTCTGTGATCATTTGGGTTTGATACTGACCTCGATCGATGTTATTTTCTGTTTGCTCCTCAAGTCTTCTGGAACTCTCTGCAAAACGGGATTAGCAAAGGAACCCCCAGGACTCTTCCTTTCCAGTACACACAGAGCCAAAGCTTTGGCTGCTGTGGATAGCAAAGCACCAGGCAGCACAACCAGGCTGTGCAATGGAGGTAGGTGCTGAGCTGCAGAAGGCATGCAACGGACTCTTCTGCTTGCTCCATCTCAAAGAAAGGAACAGCTCCAAGAAAAGCTCCCCTCAAAGCATTCATCTGTGTCAGCATTACATTCAGTGGGGCAAGAGGCATATTCCATGGCTTTGGCCACCTGGAAAGTGGGCAAGTCCCTGTGCAAGGTCCCGCTGGAGTCCATAGGGACTGACAGAGGTGATCCATTCCATCTTTCCCTCTTGAAGCTGCCACACTTTCCAGCCTACAAGAGCAGCTCCTGGAGCAGGCCAGAGATGCAGCCCTTCTCCAGGCTTGTGCCAGGAGCTCAAGCACGGCTCTGGAGGGTTATCCTGGTACTCTGTGCCCTTGTGCTTGAGCTACCCAAGGTAACTGTCACCTCTCAGGAACCAGGAGTTTCCTTGAGGCCAAGAGTCCCAGCCAAGGCAGATGTGGGCAGTGGGGAGGTGCTGGCCTCTGGCTGAGCCTCAGGCTCAATCCCAGCAGACTTGCTGACTCTGTTTGCTATTCCTTCCCTCCAGCCACTGATAAAGACTCACTCAGAGGCAATCTACCCCTGTTATTTATCACTGAAATCATGCCACTGCAGTCAGCAATCCCGAAGGCCACAGAAACATACTCATCCGACTCCAAGGTCAAGTGCCTGGAAGAGGAGCAGTTTGGAGCAACCAGACCCCAATGGGCTTTAAGAGAGCAAGCAGAAGCCTTCCCAAAAGGTACCATTAACCTGCAGCTCCATTTCTCCTTGGCTGCCCCAGCACACCCTCTCTGCTGAATATGGGAAGATAGAGGTGCTCAGATGTTCCCGTTCACCAGGATGACTTGGACAAATTCATCCACTTGTTTCCAGCTATTGCATGGCCATAGGACACTGGGTTTGTCCTTGAGCCTTCCAACTCCCCTCTGGTCACTCATCTGTGCTGCACGTCCTGAACCAAGTGTGACATAGAACCAAGTAGGCTGAAAAGACCATTAAGATCATTAAGTCCAACCGTTACCACCACTAAATCATGTCACTAAAGCCTTACCTACACGGAGGAGGCTGTTAGAGCACAGAGGGAGCTTCCCCAGCGGGTTTGGGTGGGATTCATTCCACCTCACTTGAACCATCTAAAAGCTCACACTCATCACGGATGATAAGAAAAGCAGCACATTCCCAGGGCAGGGTCTGACAAAGGCAGAGTGAGTCATCTGCTGCTTGCTGGGGCTTGTGAAGTCCTCCTGGCACTCAGCACACCATAAAACAGCCCCAAAGCCTGTTCTTCCCTGTACAACACCCAAAACAGACTTGAAACACCAGGCATGGGGAAAGCAAGGTCAAGCTTCACGTGCAGACAGCACATCCCACCATCCTTGTGGCCCTCAGCTTCCCTGCCAAACCAGACAGTGGAACAAACGAAACCCCAAGGCAGATGAAAACACCGCGTCTGAAGTAGGTCTTTGGGCAAACTTTTCGCTTCCAAGTTTGCACAGCACTCAGCACAGTGCAAGGCCAAGAGTCAGGGACCAAGGGGGACATTGGAGCAGGTCCTTCGTTAACCTCAAAGGGTTTCCTCAAGATCCATTCCCTCTAGCTTAAACCTTCTCTTTCCACATATTCACTGTATAGAAGTGAGTTGCCAATTGCTGTTAATTAAGAGAGAGTGATTAAGGCAGACAACAGGCCACTGACAGTTCCCTTGGAGAAGGCACCAAGAGCAGAAGTTCCAGGTTTGCCAGGCCCAGGGAAATATGAGGGCTTCGTGTCCCAGAGGTGATGTCAAACAGCCAAGCTGATGGGTTTGAGCTCTCCAAAAGCACAGAACCACAAAAGCACCAAATATCAGGAGCTGCTCAGAATGAAGCGTTATGTTCTACAACAGCAGTAGGCAAGGGGAGATTTTCCCCTTTTCCCACTCAATTGAACAAACCTGGGTCATTCCCACACTTCAGAGAACACTATCAAACCTATTCATAGCAAGAAGGGGTTTCATTGACTGTATTCAGTCAGCTCCCCAGATGTGAGCACCAGCAACATGATAATGTACAGGGAACAGCATTAAACTGATGGGCTGGAGTGGCTGGTGAGGAGGTACCCACATATCTGCCCTCTCAGGATGGGTTTGGATTCATGACACAAGTTGCTTCAGACGGGATAGTGATAACAGATGGATAATAAATATTCTTTCCTCCTGTAAGTCCCTGTGTTTTCAGACCAGCTATACCGGAACCAATTTCTTGCCACTCTTTTCTCCTGCTTGTACTGGAAACACTACAAAGAGCAAGGTCATAAAACACATTCTCATACTCGCAAATGCAGTCCTCACTGGAAATGGGAAGGTTCTCATCCTATTAAAAAGAAATTAAGGAATCCTAATTTTCAAAGGATTCTCTGAGCATTTCTGAACATCATGAAAGATTCTTTGTTTGAGTTTCAATCCCAGCTTGAAAGGGGCTGAACCTCTTTGATGTGGTAAACAGCCCATGGGGCTTTTTTGGAGGGTTTTCATGCTAGCTCAAGTTCTGAGAACATCTGAATTGTAAACAGCAGCGCTCCAATCCCCAAACACCAACTGCACCCTGTGACTCATGGAACTCACCAATGGAGCACGAGCAAAGCAAATATTCTAATCAAGGGGCTCAGCTCACAAGACGGTTGTAAGCGTGATTATTTGCAGTGGATGGGTTAGATAAAAGAACTCAGTGGACCAGGAAAGGGGAACAAAACAGTGCAGGGAGCTGACCAAACAGGTTTGAGAGGGGAAAATTCACCGTTGATGATGCACCGGCCAGAAATGCATTACCCCAGACCTTGGCGAGCGAGTGCAGGTGACTGTTTGCTTCCCACACACCGTTCAGGAAGGGTGACAAAGGGAAATCCGTTGCATTTATTCAGGAGTCGGAGTCCCCTGTTTGTTTCCTCCCTCAAATACCTACACTTTGAGTGCTCAGGGTGAAAAAACAAGCAACAAAACCACCCCACGAGGTGCTTTCCTGCCTGGTTTGCAGCACTGTGTCGGCAAGTGGAGAACAGGCTTGAGCAAGGGTTGTGCAGGCGGACGAGGAGCAACACACCTGAAATCCCTTCCTTTCTCTCCCTCCTGCCTTGCGGAGCCAAGCTTCCCCCTGCGGAACAATCAGCCTTTGTCCCACCCGGACAAAGCCATTGTGCTTCATCAAGCTCAAAGTTCGGCCGTTTCATCCCACACCTCATCTGCTTCCAGCAGCACTCGTGTGCACACGGACACACACCAGGAAGTCTGGGCTGGGGGGATTAAGCCACATAAAACAACAAACACTGAGGCTGAGATCCCCTGAAGTTCCTGGTCTTCGGCTCACCGGTTGCACCGGTTTTGTCCAAGCTCCCTGCTGGACAGAGCAGGATCTGGTGTGCATCACCCTGACACAGGGCTGCAGAGAGCATCCTGCCTAGGGACTGCCTCTGAGGGTCAGAGACAGATTCATCCTCTCTGGGGACTCCAGCTTCATTCCTATGGCTCTGCAGGCACCTGCCAGGCACAAAGCCCATCAGACTTGCAAATCCACAGGGAAGCATTACCCTCAGCTGATCCCAAGGCAAAACAGCCTGGGAAGATCCCTCCTTCCTGATATCCCTCAGCCAATGGCCACACCAGCTGCCATCCCACCACCTTGGCTTGTGCCAGCAGGGACCAAGTGAGCCCATTCCTCTTTTAACCCAACATCTCCACATCACCACTCTGCCTCTGCACAGGCTCTGCCTCTGGCATGCTTTGGAAGGGACTCTTGCACAGTATTTTGCACACTTCTGTGGAACACATGGATGCTTTGAACCCTTCTGCAAAGCTAGGAGGATCCCAGATGGAAAACATCCCAGCTATCCGAGAGGGGTAAAAGACCACAGCTTCACACTCCCACAACAGCACATGACATGGACACATGGCAGTGTGAAGCCTGCACCCAAAGCCCCATCAGGAAGAGAACAACTTCCCACTGCACCGCCACAAGCCCAAAGCCCATCCTGATCCATAAGCACAACCTTGGAAACAGGCACTGCCCCGCTGAGCTCCTGTTAGTGATGTCCCCATACATGGCAGCAGAAAAGCTCGATTCATTCCTTGCATGCAACTCTTGGGAATGAATCACTTCTACATCTCTAGTAATAAACACAATGGAGCAGGAGTCCTTCCTGGCCCAGATGCAAACAACATCTGTATGAGCAAGACCCATCACCCTGGTTCTTACTGGGTACTGGACCACACGGGAGCAGGAAAACCCATCCCTGGTCCAAGACAGAGCCACCAGCACAGCCATGGTCATGACAAGGATGTGGCCACAGGGGCTGAGACCCACAGGATGCAGGACACAGCACACAGGGCCCTGCAGGGACAGAGCAGGATTGACACAGCCCAGAAAGATGGAGCACACCTAAAAATGCTTGTCCCATCTTCTCCTGTGACACCAGAAGCAAAATCCCTGCTGGGATGAGGTCAGAGGAACACCAGGGCACCTACATCCATCCATTCATTGAAAGGGTCTGGGTAATGTGGCTCATAGTGTGCGGATCTGAGCACCAGAAAAAGGGCACAGCACCATCCTGAGAGCATCGAATCCCTTCTAGCACCTCCCAGATGCTGTTTTCTTCCTATGGGAGACAACCGCCCCCCAGCCCTGGGGCAGACAGAGGGAGCCCCTTCCAAGCACAGGGGTGAGAAACTGCCTGTGGGGTGGGAGCTGGGCTCAGGGCACTCAAGGGGTGATGTTTGCAGCAGCTTCACCCACCCAAGGGAAGCAGGGCCAGGCTGGCCTGGGGCTACCCCAGCCACACGCACTGGGAGCTCCCATGGGTGATCCAGGTTATCCCTTCCATCTCCAGCACCTCGTGCTCCTCACCACTGCAGGGAAGTCCCTTAGGAGCTGGCTCCCATCCTGCACACATTTGGGTAGGGAAAGTGCCATCTCCTTCCCAACCATGCTGTCACTGTTCCTCCTAGGAACAGCTCCAGGGTCATGGAAACCTCGTCTGTTCTTACCATCATCACTCATCACCAGCTCTGCTCAGGGACAGCTCTCACAGGGATCAGGATCACACCACACTTAAATCCATGCAAGGTATGAAGCCTCAGGTGCCCCCAGGAGGCTCAGGAGGGATGGAGTGGCTTAGAGGTCCCAGCAGTAGGGTACACCAGCTCCGAGGACACAGTCACCCTTCTGACACATCCACACTGGATGATCCCAGCCCCAGGACACTGGGAAGGTGAAAGCAGCAGATGAGCCCTGGTACCCTCCCAGCCCTGGTGCCCACCAGGGTTGACCTGACAGCCACACACAGTGAGCCTCTCCCTTTCCTCTGAAATACATCCCTTGCTTTGGGCTCACTCATGGGTATATTTTACCTTCTCTCCAGCACCAGCCTCCTGAGATTTAAAGGGGAAACTTCTGTTTGTGGCCGACCTGACACACATGAGTAAGGAAAAGGCTTTTCCCTCACAAGCCCCTTTCTCTCTTTTCCCTTTCTGTTTGTTTTGGATTTTCTCTTTACTTTGAGGCAGGAAAAGCACAGAAAATGAAAGAACTGATCTTAATCTTCACACACGATCTACTTCCACCTGCCTCAGACTCAACAGAATCCTCAGCAGCAAATAGGTCCCATCTCCTCCCATTGTTTGAGGGGGGGACTTTGCAATCAGTGGGATAAAGAGTCTGCTCCTTTCTTTGCCCGAGCTCAGGAGCTGGAGCAGTGGGAATGCCCCGTGGCAACAGCCAGTGCAGAGCCCTGACAGGTCACAGCCTTTCCATAGCTCTTGTCAAGCTGCTGTGATAAACACCTCCCGGAGCAAAGGGCTTCCCTAACGTGTGGCTCTTCCACCCTTCGGCTATGGCAGCACCTCCTTTACAGCCACCACAGCCTCTGGCACTTGTTAGAAGGGACCAACACGTGGAAAACTCATCCCCAGGAGGTGTGAGTCCAGCCCCACATCTGGTTCACATCAGCTCTGGTTGTGCCACCCAGGACACTTCACCCTGGGTGGGTCTGGGGAGGTTCCAGTGTGGTGGCTGGGGCTGAGCAGGTGCTCCATGGAGCAGGGGTGAGCTCCAGCCCTGCAGCTTCCCAGCATCCATTCCATGGGCCCCATTGTCCATAGGAGGATATGGGATGGATTGACAGCAATGGATCAGCCACCCCTAAATTCAGCTATCTCCACCCTAAGCAGACAGTGGTGGGGTGGCATTGCCCCAGGGACCAAAATGGGGTAAGAAACCCCTTCCCTTCAAAATGCAGCAAGGATGGCATCATGGGATGAAGGGTTTCCAGCCAGGGCTGGGCTCTGCATCCCCATGTTCCCCATAAGGAGGACAGGAGGTGGCGCAGGGCTGCCTGTCCTCCCTCCATGGCCATGGCCGAGGTGTGGGGGAAGCACCAGCCCCATTGCCTAATCCCACCACTAATCCCAGCCGGCATTAGGGATACAAAAGCAAACCTCGCCCTCCCCTTGACTAAACAGGGACAGCCCCGGAGATAACCCCGCTTGCTGAAGGACCACCACCAACCCTCTGGCTCCAGGTAACCCACCAGAGCCTGGTGCGGAGGGACAGGAGCCCTGAGGCTGCAGGGAGAGGCGCCAAGCCAGGACCACTGCAGGGGTAGGAGCAGTGGGGTACCTGGCTCTCTGCCCCCCATACTGACCCCACATCCACTATGGATGCTGGATCACCAGGGTATCGTATGGAAACACAGCAATGGAGACAATGCCTTTATCTCACCCAAAAGAGCCCCACAGCTACCCCTCGGGGTATCAGTGCTGTGGGGATGGGAAGCAGGCAATGGATACACAGCCTCAACCCCTGCTCCATGCTCAACTGCATCCACCCACCATGGGATGCCTTCGGGGGGTTCCCAGAGAAATAACAGCCAGAATGCGGGGGTCCCTGTGGGGCCGGAGACGCCCTCCCACAGGATCAAGATGGCGCTGGGGACGTGGGGCGCAGGTTAATCATTACCCACCGTGCCCCAGCTCGCCCCATTCCCTGGCAGCAGGGTGCAGGCAGGCCCTGATCACCCCTTTCCCACCAGGAAGAGTGGTTGAGGGCTCTTCATGGTGGAATGAGGGGTTCATCATGCAAAACACCAGTGAGGAGCCTTGTCCCCTTGGCTGGAATGGCAGCAGGGCTTGGATGTGCTCCTGCCATGGGCCAGAACAGGGATGAGTGTGCAAGAGGGGTGTAACAACACCCCAAAGCCACTTATCCAGGTCTTTATCTCCGGCACACACAGGGGGGATGCCATTGGGAATTTCAAGGAGCGTTCCTTCCCCTTTGCGGCGGTGGAAAAACAAGATATAACACAATAAAATAGGAACCGAGCTCCTGCTTTCCCTGTTCTCACACATAGCGATCCCATTGCCCAGGTCTTTCCAGCCTGCCAGCAGCGGGGCAGAGCCCCTCAGTACCCCCTGGGGGAAAGGGACTGAATCCTGGCTACGGAAGGGAGCAAAACCCAGGGCGCTTAGAAGGAAGCAGGAGGAAAAACCCCATAATATGAAACCCAACACACCCAAGAGGGAATCTGGACGAGGAGGAAGCAAGAAGGTACAAAGCAATGGAGGTGTCGTAGCAAAGAGTGGGGAAACAAAGCAGAACTGGGTCCAGATCCACACTTGCCTCTTGGAGGGGCACAAGGAGTGTAACTGAGCAGGAGGCGCCGGCCTCCACCTTACCTGCGCCAGCTCGGGCGGGTTTTCCAGGGGCCGGGAAGGAGGTTTGATGTCCTCAAAGACGGGAGCGTCTTCCCCAGGTTCCCCGGACATGGTGACGGGCGTCAGCGCAGTGAAGACGGAGGCGTCCTCGGGGAGCGGGGTGCGCAGCACCAGCCCGCTGCTCATTCCTCCAGCCCGCTGCCCCCGGGAAAACCGGTCCGGTCCGGGGGTTGTAGTAAAGAAAGGGGGGAAAGATGAAAGGAAGGGGAGGGGAAAGGGGACGAGGCAGCAGGAGCGAGGGGCCGATCCCGGAGGAGCCGGGTCGCAGGAAGGCTTTACCTGCCGCAGGAGGAGGAAAGCCAACCTGGAAGCGGTGGGGAAGGCGGAGGAGCCAATCAGGATCCCGCCGACGGCACCTCCGCAGCCACCGGTGATAAAAGGAGCCGGGAGGAGCGAAGGGAGGCCGGAGCTTCGCCCTCAGCCCCCGTGTGCCACGGTCTGCAGGCACGAGCACCGGCCCGAGGGACACGGCACTGCCAGGGCCGCTGGTGCCACCGTGAACTCGGACCCCAGCACGGCCGGGATGGAGCCCACCTCGATGGAGCCATCAGCCACGTCGAGCCCCGTGTGGAAACGAGGGGGTGGGTTCCGTCTTAAAAGCAGTGGATTTGGGGTTTTATGAGAAAATACCATTTTCAATGAATGGCTGAATTTTGCATGAAAACTGGGGTTTAGGAACAAGGAGATTCCTGTTTGCTCACACCTCTGATTCCCAGGGGAGAAAAGGGGAAGATCAAAATTCAATAGATTAATTAAATCAAACTTAATACATTAAAAGTAAAGGGGGAAAAGGATAAACCTTGTTGGGGAACAACCAAAACCCACAACAAAGAAGTTTAAAGGGTTCAGATATGAGTGTTTTCCAGCTTGGCCCCAATGGAGAAACTGAGGACTGTGTTTGGGTTTCTCCTTATGAAAGAGAGGAAAAAGGACTGTAAAAAGGCAGAGCAACAAGGGAATAAGAACACTGTTTCGGGGAGATCATCACAGTTTGAGGATCTATATCACCCAACTAAAATAGATGAATAAATAAGAAGCTATTTCACCTCTGGATACACCCAACCCCATTGTCCTCCTTTCTTAGAAACTGGACTGTGCCAGGCTAAGTAAAGGCCCAGCCTTCTCTCCCCCTCCATGCTCATCCCCTCAGACCCCCCCATTCCCACATCCCAGTGCTTCCCAGGCAGGATCCTGCAGAGGCTGTGGCCTTGCAGGGGGGATGCTGCTGTCACCCCCTTCCAGGACGTCCCCAGCACCTTCAGGGGACTTAAGAACCACCAAAACGAGTGGAGGCCCAAGGCTGCTCTACCCATCCCCAGCCACGGGGAAGGGAGTTGGGCTGCTGCTGAGGAAGGGGAAAGCCTATTCCCATGGGATTGCTGCTACTCCAGCAAGTACAGGGGACACAAAGGGACTTCATATCCAATGGAGATCAACCTGGCAAGGATTTCCTGAGGTGAAGCAGCTTCTCTTCCCAGGGATGGGCCAAAGCCATCCTCAGCATCCTTATCTGCCACCAGCCCCATAGAAAGGGAAACAGCCTTGAGCCTATCAGCACCGCCAGACACACCACATCCCCCAACCGGCGCTGGCCTAGGGTCCCATTCTGTCCCCACATGCCACAGAACACCAAATGCAGCATGTCCTGCTTGAGTTAGTGATCACAGCAGCAATCCCAGCCACATAACCGGTTATTCCTGGGGTACAGAGTCCCTTTCTGCAGGGGAAACTGATACCAAGATGCTGAAGGGGTTTGGGGCTGAAAACCCTGATTCCTCTTCCCAGCATTGTGTGGGTTCATGGGAATGAGGAAGGACACCCCAGTCCTCCTCTCAGTGGGTGCAGAAGCAGGAGGTGAAGCCCTGGGCTGAGCTACAGAGACTTGAGCTAAAAGGCAACAAAGGCTCTGAGCTTTGAGGAGATCTGGATCAGGGTGGGAAATATAACTTGGATCCCACTCCCCAAACCATCCCACTTCCCAGGCCATCCCGGCAGCACAAGCAGAGCACCAGGGGCTCACATCCACTCTCAAACCTCACCAGCCACCACTGCACTGGGCCACAGGAGACCCCCAACAAGGAGCCACACAGCATGGGTGACAGCGCATGGTCCCATCCCTTGGTGGCAGGTACCTGGTGCAGGGGAAGGGGCCCAGACCCTGCCAGGGGGTTACTGAGCCTTTGCTTTCCCCCTGCAGCAGCTTCTGACTCTGCTGACCCCCCAGACTCATCCATCCACCCCAAAGCAGTGGCTGGAGCACCCACCTCTTGCTGCCCCATGACGGACATCCCCAAGTCCCCTCTGAACCTGCCTCCCTGGGGTCAGGCCGTGCCAGATGTGGGCCAGGAGCCCCCGGCTCAGCCCCGGTGCTGGTCAGGAGCCTGGTGTAAGACACCCATTCAGCAGGGAAGGGGGACACCCCCTCCGCTTCCCTTTCACAACCACCTCCGGGAGACAAAGGTCTGCAAAGCCGCTGGAGCCGCCTCTGCTCCCCCACCCCCCCGAAACCCAAAACCACCCGTTTCTGTCTTTCCCTTTCTGCTCCTCGGGAGGTTTCCAGCCATCAAACCCTGCCTGGGAGCCCTTCAAAGGCAAAGCGGCCGCCCCATTCACTTGCTAAACCAGTCTGAGCAGTGCCGGGAGCAGGCTGGAGGCCCTCGGCACCCCCTGCCTGGAACAAGGGGAGTGGGACAGGGACAAGGGACCACGTGGATGGACCTCGGGTGACCCTGGAGCAAAGAGAGGGATGAGGCTGAAATGGGCGCCTGGGCTCAGGAGTATGGGGTGATGGTATCAGTCCCTCGGAGGGGTTAGCCCCACACTGCCCTTCCAGCAGGAGCTCAGCATCTTCAACAGCAGGGTGATGCCTGAGCTGGAGAGAGGACTCATGTCCCTCTGCCACATGTGACACAGGACCCAGTGTGACCCCAACACACATGAACCCACAACTCCCAAGATCTGGGGGCTTCACCCCTGCCTACCCCCTTGTAGGGCTATGTCCTGCTGAGGGAATGGTGGATGCTGAGATCTAGCACCCCGAAGGTCTCCTAGAAGCTGGAGAAAAGATGAAGGGGATGAAATCAGAGCCAGACAGTGCATGACGGGGGGGACACACACACACTGAACGGGTGCAGCATGGGGAGCAGTGGTCCAGGGGCTTCCCAACTTGCCCATCAGTGATGGCAAGGCCAAGGGCCAGCAGGAGAGATGTTTGCTTGCCTCAAGAATAACACTCAATAAGAACAGTTCATTTGGCACTGCTGCAAGCTCAGCACAGGGCTGGCTTAGAGGGGTACAAGAGCATCACCCCAGATACTGCAGGATGTCCTCAGGCCACGATGGGTGGGGAAGCAGCTCTGCATGAACTGGGGGTGGCAGAGTCACCACCATCTCCCTCATAACCAGGGGGAACATTCACTGCCAGAGAGGAGACTGAGATGAGATCTTGGGCAGAACCTGTGGCTGCCCCATCCCTGGCAGTGTTCAAGGCCAGGCTGGACAGGGCTTGGAGCAAGCTGCTCTAGTGGAAGGTGTACCTGCCTGCAGCAGGGGTTGGAACTGGATAAGCTTTAAGGTCCTTTCCAACACAAACCAGGCTGTGGTTCTATGCCAGTTGCCAACTCCGGTTTCCTCTTGGGGGTAAGGCAAAGCTGCGGCTGGGAAGGGTGACATGAGGACATGTGGGTGCTGTGTGCCACCCGGAGGTGTTCCATCATCAGTGCAGCAAGTTCTCCCCTGCCAGGTCCCAGCACCCATCACCAGCAGCATCCCCACATGGGAATATCTGACTTCCCTTTTTCCCTTCATTAACTTGGGAGAGAAAAACAGCACAGGACACTGCAGAGCCAAAGCCGAGTGCTTCCAAGAAACCTTTGCCAGATTTTCATGCACAGGAAGGTGTTTCCCTATGGAAACAGTGCCCTGGTGCTCTGGCACCTGCGAGCAAGGATTCCTGGATCTCTGCTCCAGCCTCGCCCCAGGGCTCCCGTTCAACACGTGCACAAACAGATCCAGAACTGAGCTGCAAAGGCCAAAACCTCACCCAACAAACACCATTACCACGGGTTGCTTTGGGGTTTTCTTTTTGCCTATTCTTTTTGCTGTTGCACTTTGCTCCTCCAATGGCAATCTGAAGCAGCCATCAGGAAAGCTGTTCGTTTGCCCCAGCCACTTCCACAGCAGCTCTGGAGCAATGCATCTCCCTGGAAAACCATCATCTCCTCCCAGATACCTGGGGAATATTCAGCTGAGCCATTTTAAATGTAATTTTTGTGTTTAAAAATGCAATTCTTGCTTTCTAAAACGCCTTTTTTGCTTTCTAAAAGACCATTTTAACAAGCCAGTGGATCACAGCAGGATTTCAGGGGGTGTTTAGCACCTCTCCCTATCCGAGTGTGGTGTGGAACCACCAACCCCTTTACCATCTCAAAGGGGACTGCCATCCCCTTCCCCACCTCAGAAGGCAGGTCAGGGTCTCACCTTGAGGGAGCCCTGTGCACCACACAGGTCACTGCTGAAGCCGAACACAGGCCATAGCTGGTGGATATCCCACTGGAGATGTTCAAAAGGAAGGAAAATCCATGGTTTTTCCACAGTTCTGAAATCTCTTCAGCTTCTGGGAAAACCAGCCCAAGAAACCATCACTTTGCTGAGCTTAGCCCCTCTCCTCCTGGCATGGAGGAGGCAGGAGAGCTCCACTGCTCTCACCATGCCCCAGTCCCTCTCCCTGATCCACAGCTGCAGCAAAACAAGACACACAGAGAACCAGGCTACTTTCAGTGTTATTCCTGTGTAGAAAAGACCTCAAAGAGTTTTGTACAAATAGCACAGCTCAAGAGTTTAAAATCCCTTGTTTGGGGTTTAACAACCAAATAGAGAACAGAAACACACATACACGTCTGCCCTGGGGCTTGGAGAGTGGGGGGAAGGTGGAGCCCCTGGCTGCAGGGTCCTATGGGGCCACCCGCAGTGCTGACCCTGAATCCCAAGGGTTTTGTCAGCCTCCCGTGCCTTCCTGTCAGGATTTGGGGCTGAAGATGAAGGAAGCACACAAGGTGTAGCCCCAGGAGAAGCTATGGTGAGCATGGCTTTGAGAGAGGGGACACGTGGTGGGACAGGGATGCAGAGACCATAGAATCATTAAGGTTGGAAAAAATCTTCAAGATCACTGAGTCCAACATGAACCCAGCAAATCCAAGGCCACCACTAAACCATGTCACTAAGCACCACATCTACACATCTGTTAAACAATTCCAGGGATGGTGACTCCATCACAACTCTGGGCAGCCTGTTCCAGCACTTGACAACTCTCTCCATGAAGAAATGCTTCCAGTATGCAGCCTAAACCTATCCTGGTCCAATTTAAGGCCATTTCCTCTGTCCTATCACTTGTTTCTCAGGAGCAAAACCCAATCCCCTCCTGGCTCCATCCTCCTTTCAGGTAGTTATAAACTCCCCAGGTCCCTCAGCCATTCCCCATCACACTGTGCTCCAGGCCCCGCTCCAGCACCTCAGTGTCTCTCTTGTAGTGAGAGACCCAGAGCTGAACACAGGATTCGAGGTTCAGCCTTACCAGTGCAGGCACAGGGGCACAATCACTGAGCACTGCCCCTGCTGCCACACTGGCGCTGACACAGGCCAGGATGCTGGTGGCTTCTTTGCTGCGTGGGCACAGGCTTATGTTCAGCTCCATCAGTCAGCACCCCCGGATCCTTTTCCATAAGCAGCTTTCCAGTCACTCTTCCACAAATCTGGAGCATTGTGTTAGGTTGTTGTGACTCAAGTGCAGAACTGACTGCTCGACTTTGTTTAACCTCAACTGGCCTCAGCCCATCGATCCAGCCTTGAAAAGTATTACAAAATCAGCCCTGGGGACACCACTTGTGACCAGCCACAGCTGGACTCACCCTCCAGCTGTGCTGAGCCCCAAAAGGGTTAGGGACTCCACGAGGCCAGGGAAAAACTCTACCCCATAGAACATTCCTGGGAAGGGGAAAGCAGGGAAGTTTCCCAAGCAGACATCAGTCTTCTTCAGGGGACACAGGTCTCTGTGCCCACACAGCCCCCCTCCCAAACAGCCCAGCACCCCCCAGGCCAAAGGCACAGGCTCAAAGAGAGCTTCTGGGAAGCTCCCCCTGCCCCAAGCAGCCCCACCGGCACTGGGTTGGGAGAGGGGGCTCATGGGCCCCCCAGCACCCTTCCCACCACCCAAAAGCCCCAAGGTTCCAACCCCGAATCCTGATACCTCCCAAATTGGGGGAGAGGATGAAACTGGGAAAAGGGCACCCCACAGAAATAATAATTACAATTAAAAAGCAAGGTGTGTGGCCACAGTCTGCCTTTTTAACTTAGAAATGGTTCAAGTGTTCCATAGTCTTCAAAAAAACCCCAAATTCTGCAACTCCCCCCATCCCACCCCCTTTAAAACTCCATAAAATCACAGTTCCACGTTCCGCAGATTCCCTTTGTGTTTGGTGGCGGCAATGTCACTTTAGGGGGTGATGTTGGGTTGTTGTGGTGGATTTTCCTCCCCCTTCTTGCTTTTTCTGTTCCTGCATGCCCCTGGGCACCTCCGGTGAAGCCCAGCACATACCAAGAGATGCAGAGAGGTGAGGTGCCAGGTCCATTCTCCTGCTGGGACAGGGACACACAGTGGCTGGGAATGGAAAGGCAGCAACCTTCAGGAAAGAGGCTACTGCATAGGGGCAACAACAGAGCCCTCAACTCTGTCCTTGCCATGGCTTCCAGATTTTGCTCACAGGGACTGGGAGAGGGGCAGGAATAGCAAGCACATGAGGTGGAAATGGGCAAGAATTCAATGTGCAGGTTTAGAGACAACTGCTGGGTGAATCCCGGGTGAGGAGACAAGAAGAAGCCTCTGGATTTTGTGTGCGGGGAGAAGCCCAGGAAAAAGAAGAAACAGGAACACAGGAGGATCAGTCTGGAAGCCACCATTGTGCATCTTGGGCTGGCGAGGCCCCTGGAGCGGCCACAATTCTCTCTCCACCAGGCAGACTTCTGCTTCTCTGCTCCCACAGTCCTTCCACAACACACAGAGAGGCAGTGGGGGATGCACCCCCATTTTCCACCACTGTCCAGCCCCCGAGACAGAGGCTCCTCACATCATGATGTGCCGCCGGCGGTGCAGGGCGAGGTGGTCAGAGCGGGAGAAGCTGCGGTCGCAGTCCGAGCAGCGAAAGGGTTTGATGCCCGTGTGCTTGCGGAAGTGCCGGGTCAGCTCATCAGAGCGGGCGAACTTCCAGGTACATCCTTCCCAGGTACATTTGTAGGGCTTCTCGCCTGCGCCAGGGGAGCAGAGAGGGGCTCAGCAAGGCAGGAATGCCCCCCAGAGCTAGGTGAACCCCTCATTATCCCTGCGCCAGCCCCGCTGCTGGCACAGTATGGTTCACTGGTGCCACCGGCTGTGCAAGCGCTGCTTTAGGTGTAACCACATCGCATCTGCACCGCCAGCAAGAGTGGAGGCGGTGCTTTGGGGTGCACACCCCACACACACCCCTGCGGCACCACCTCGCGGCACCATGGGGCTGATGGCAGCACTCCACTGTTCTCACCAGGGATGAACATAGCAGCACTCCAGAGCAGAGCCTGGGGTCCTGGGGAGTGCTGCACACGTTAGGGGCACTGGGGAAACTCCCCAGACAAAGAGACCCAGGGTACTGGGGAGGGAAGAGAAGGAGAAGGGAGTCCAGAAGGGTCACCCAAGGGAGAGCCCCATAACCAGACAGGGGGAGGGGGCAAAGGGGTCCCTGAGATATTGCCTTGGGTCCCAGCACTCCTGAAGAACCAGCACAGAGCACAAGTGCCCCCAAGGCCTGCAGTGCTCCCAAAGTGACCTCAAAGGGCTTCCACAACCCCTCTGGCAGGAGGTGCCAGTACCCCCGAAGGGCCCCCACAGCTACTATAAGAGGGTGCCAGTACCCAAAAGGGGTCCTCTAGATGCCAAAGGGCCTCACAAGTCCCTGGCAAGATGTGCCAGGGTTTGCAAAGGACCCCCCCAGTCACTGGCAGAGGGTGTCAACATAGTCAAAGGGCCCCTCAACTCCTGACACAGGCTGACAGATCCCCTAAGGCCTCATGAGCCCCTCTAAACTGCCCCCTAAACACTTGAAAGTGCCCCCAAAGAGCCTCCACAACCCTCTAAAAGCTCTAAAGGCTAAATGGCCCTATAAAGGGCCATCCCCAGCGCTGACAGAAGAAGCCAACACCCATAAAGACCTCTTCATCACAGGGACCATCATCACCCTCCCAGCCCACCCCTGGGTACCCCAAGCCCACACGCAGATGGGGGCACTGATTCAGACGCTGCCTGCCAGAGGGGTGTGTGGCACTGTCCCCTACCTGTGTGTATCCGCCGGTGAGCTTTGAGATGGGAGCTTTTGGTGTAGACTTTATTGCAGCCCTCAAAGTCGCACTGGTGGATGCGCCTCTTCTTCAGGTCGGGGGACTCTGCTCGCTGTGCCCGTGCCACCGGCCTGCAGGAGGAGGCAGAGATGGAAGCACACCCCTGGTATCCACAGACCCCATGGGGTGCCCAGGGAGGAGGGACAGGTAGGAAGGTATGCAGACAAAGGGACTCACTCTCTCTGGAGGTCCTGGAAAGGGGCCGGGCCGCTCTCAGAGGCACTGTCCTCGCTGTCGCTGTTCATGTCCATGGGGTACATGGAGCCTGGGTCAATTTTCACTGGTGGGGGGCGGGAAAGAAAAGCTATTGAGAAACAAGGAGGGAGGGGGTAAGGCTGTGAGCAGATAACAGAGACATCCAAAAACATACCGCACCCCTGCACCAGATTAACACCCCCTCTGCTCCCACAGCACCACAAATGCTGCTTCCACCACAGAACACAAGTTGGGGAAATGAAGAAGCCACTGATGCCACACAGCACAGAGATAGTGGGATGCATGACTTGGGTAGCACCTCTTCTGGCTGCTTGTTCCTGCCCTTGGGAGGGAAGATCCAGGTCGTCCTCCCCCCTCCGGATAAGGTGGGAAGCTGGGAATGTGTGGGGGAAGGGAACACAGGGTGCACGGGGAAGCAGCTGAACTGAAACCAGAGCCACTGGCAGCGGGCAGGCAGTGGGAAGGGCAGGCAGGCTGCCAGCAGAGGGATGGGTGGCAGGCAGTGCCATGCTCCAAGTGTCCCTTGCTCTCCCTGTGTTCCCTTGGGGTACAGACTGGGGGCTGAGGACCCTGGGGTGGCTCTGGCTGGAGATGGCAAAAGTGGGTGAAGGAAAAATCAGATCCCCTTCAGGGAAGGGGACACCCTCACTTCACTTCAGAGAAGCTGTGGCTGCCCCATCCCTGGCAGTGCTCAAGGCCAGGCTGGACAGGCCTTGGAGCAACCTGCTCTAGAGGAAGGTGTCCCTGCCCGTGGCAAGGCTTCTGAATTAGCTTTAAGGTCCCTTCCAACACAAACCAGTCTGGGATTCATTAAAGTTTCAGGCTTCCTCCTACATGTCCTTACCAGACCCAGTGTTCTTGCCATCCCCCCCTATGAGGGGTACGGTAATGGCGGTGACCCCATCGGTGGGCATGGTGGTGTAGACGACGGGGAGCGACTGCACCACCACAGGGATGGTCTGCAGGTTGCCCATCTTGCTGGGCAGGTTGACGGAGGGGATGGTGTGGATGACGTGGAGGATCTGCTGCCCACCGCTGCCCTGTGTAGAGGCCAGGATGGAGCCGGGCGACAGGACCGCCGGGATGGCTGAAGTGGAGCTGAGGCCGGAGGGGGAGATGGAGACGGTGGTGGGAGCAGGGAGCGGAGGAGCCACCAGCACCGGGGAGGACTGCACTGAGACAGGAGGTGGCGGCGGGGGGGCTGAGGCAGCTGCCGCCACTTTGGACTTGTTGAGAGAGAGATCCACTGGCTCCGCCTGGGGCTGACCACAGTCACTGGCCAGCAGCTCCTCGGGGGGCTCCGTCTTGATGTCCGACAGCAGCACCGGAGGGTCGAGGGGGCCCTCGGCCAGCAGCGCCGACGAGCTCATGGTGGGCGTTATCCTCCCTCGGCCCTATAGGAGAACCGCACACTGTGTGAGGCAGCAGGAAAACAGGTACAGCGGGCGAGGTCAGAGCGGCCGCCCCGTGGGGACCCTACCCAGACGAGGGGAGCACCGGCGGGGCCCCAGCAGCGCATCGCGGCGGTTGGGTCAGCAATGGCGGAGCACGGCCGCGGCGGGGACAGCAATGGCGGACCCCGCTCCCCTCACGACGGCCGCGCGAACAGCAGAAGGCGGGAAAAGGGAAGCTCCGCCCCTCGCGCGCCTTTGCGGTGCCGCCGCCCGGCCCCGCCCCTCCCTCCCTTCCCGCGCGCGCGCCGTCCTCTCCCCTCAGGGCGGGGCGGGAGGGGGCGTGTCCCGGGCTGACCCATTGCCGCAGGTGTGCGGGGGGGGCCCCGCTCTCACCCTATGGCACCTCCGCTCCGTGACCCCCACGACGGTGTTCCCATTGCCGCCGCGTCAGCACCACGCCATCTTCCACCAGGACCTGGTCAGTATAGGGCCCGGGGGGCACACGGACCCACAGAGAGCCCTATGGGGTGCGAGGGACCCATAGAGACCCATATGGAGCCCTATATATCCATATAGATCCCTATGGGGCGCGAGGGACCCATAGAGACCCATATTGGGCGCTAGAGACCCACATAGAGTCCTATAGGGCGCGAGGGACCCGTAGGGACACATATAGAGCCCTATAGAACCATATAGAGCCCTATGGGGCGCGAGGGACCGGTAGGGGCACATACAGAGCCTTATATATCCATATAGATCGCTATGGGGCGCGAGGGACCCATAGAGACCCATATTGGGCGCTAGAGACCCACATAGAGTCCTATGGGGCGCGAGGGACCCGTAGGGGCACATATAGAGCCCTATAGATCCATATAGAGTCCTATGGGGCACGAGGGACCCACATAGAGTCCTATAGGGTGCTACATACCCATAGGGACCTATAGAGGGCGCTTGAGACCCACATAGAGCCCTGTAGACCCTATAGGGCTCTAGAGACCCCCATTACCCACATTGGACCGTACCATTGCAGTTGCTGGGGGGGGGACACCATTTAACCCTCATTCACCCCCATTACCCCCATTGGACCGTACCATTGCCGTTGCTGGGGGGGACACACCATTATATCCCCCTATAACCCCATTACCCCCATTGGACTGTACCATTGCAGGTGCTGGCGGGGGGGCCGGGCCCGGCCCTACATCAGCTTCAGCTCAGTGGGGAGCTCCGGGGTCGCGTCCCCTGCACCCCCCCGGCCCTGCGATGCCTTTGCCTCAGTCCTCGCCCCCCCGAGCATCAGGTGGGAGGGGCTTAAAGGGGAGGGGCTTAAAGAGGGTGGATCTTATGGAGGGAGGGGCTTAAGGGGGGTGTGGCTTAAAGAGGGAGGGGTTTAAGTGAAGGGAGGGGTTAAAGGAGTGGGAGTGGCTTAAAGGGGGCGGAGCTTATGGAGGGACCGAAAAGAGGAGGGGTTAAAATGGGATGGGCGGGGTTTAAAGTGATGGGAGGGGCGACAGGAGGCGTGGTCATCGCGAAGCTCCGCCCCCTCCAGGTGCTGACGGTGGCCGGGAACAGCCCCAAGATCGACGTCTTCACCAACCTGGGCTATAGGGCCTTCTCCCTCTGCTTCACGTGAGCCCCATAGCTCCTATGGACCTCCCCCCCACATGGACACCCCCTTTGGAATAAATCCGCCCCTTTTTTGGGGCTTTTTTTTACCCTTTGGGGATATTTTTTGGGGAAAAAGGGGGGTTTGGGGCCATAAGGGGGTAATGGGGAATCCTTTCGGCTCTTTTCGGCACTTTACGACACCCCCCCATGTGTCCCTTCTGCGTTTTACGGCTCCTCCTGAGTCCCTTCGTCTCTCCGGCTCTCTTCGGCGCTTTACGGCACTCCCCATGGCCCTTTCCGGCTCTCGTCGGCGCTTTACGACACCCCCATATGTCCCTTCGGCGCTTTACGGCTCTTCCTGAGTCCCTTAGGCTATTTCCGGCTCTCTTCGGCGCTTTACGGCACTCCCCTCGGCTCTTTCCGGCTCTCTTCCGGTCTTTACGACACCCCCTCGGCGCTTTACGGCTCCTCCTGAGTCCCTTCGGCGCTTTACGGCACTCCCCTCGGCTCTTTCCGACTCTCTTCGGCGCTTTACGGCTCTCCCGGGCTCTCTTCGGCTCTTTCCGCCCCACTTCGTCTCTTTCCGCCTCCCGGAAGTGGCTCTGAGGCGACTTCCGGCGGGGACGGCTCAGCCATGGCGCTGCCGGCGGCGCTGCTCCGCGGGCTCCGAGCTCCGAGCGCGGGTGCGGACGGGGCCGAAATGGGGCGAAAAAGGGGGAAAATGGGGCAAAATGGGTTAAAAAAGGGGCAAAAAGGGGGCGAAAAGGGGCGCGCTGGGGGGAGGGAGGAGGGTGAAGGTCACGGGGGAGGAGGGGAGGGAAAGGGGGAAGGCCCCGAAACGGCGGTAATGGACCCAAAAGGGACTTAATTCGACCCAAAAAGAGGTTCACTCCACAGACCCCTTACAGAGCCCCCTAAATACCCCATAGAGCCGTTTATAGATCTTAAATGCCCCATAGAGTCCCTTAATGCCCTCCGGATCCTCCATATCCCCCATAGAGTCCCTCATAGAGCCCTCATATCCCCCATAGAACCCCCATATCCCACATAGAACCCCCATATGCCCCATACAACCCCCATATCCCCCATAGAACCCCCATAGAACCCCATATCCCCATAGAACCCCCATAGAGCCCCTATATCCCCCATAAAACCCTCATAGAGCCCCCATATCCCCATAGAACCCCCATATCCCCACAGAACCCCCATAGAACCCCCATATCC
>JASSUY010008421.1:0-40362 GCA_032466535.1 Forpus xanthops
GGGAGGTGATCCTGCCCCTCTACTCTGCTCTTGTGAGACCTCCCTTGGAATATTGTGTGCAGTTCTGGTGTCCTCAAAATCAAAAGGACATGGAATTGTTGGAACAAGTGCAGAGGAGGGCCACGAGGATGAACAGGGGACTGGAGCACCTCCTTTATGAAGATAGGATGATAGAGTTGGGTCTGCTCAGCCTGGAGAAGAGAAGGCTGCGTGGAGACCTCATAGCAGCCTTCCTGTATCTGAAGGGGGGCTATAGGGATGCTATAGAGGGACTCTTTATTAGGGACTGTATTGATAGGACAAGGGGTGATGGGTTCAAACTTAAACAGGGGAAATTTAGACTTGATCTGAGGAAGAAATTCTTTACTGTGCGGGTGGTGAAGCCCTGGAATGTGTTGCCCAGGTAAACTGTGGACGCTCCGGCCCTGGCAGTGTTCAAGGCCAGGTTGGACAGAGCCTTGGGTGGTACGGTTTAGTAGGAGGTGTCCCTGTCCATGGGAGGGAGGTCCCTGCCCATGGCAGGGGCGTTGGAACTAGATGATCTTAAGGTCCTTTCCAACCCTAACTATTCCATGATTCTATGATTGTATGTGTAACCTTAAGGCTATAAGAACACTATTTTGAAGATGTTATTGGTCTTTCCTCAAAAGAAAAACCCAAGCGGAATACTGAATATCTTGGAATTTGAAATCATACTGAATGTGATTTTTAGTGATAGTAAATAGCCATGGAGATCTCCACATGTAGTAAAGTATGCACTGCAGAGACAATGAATTATGGGAATTTTTGTAACAAGCAGGTTTTTCTACATGCAGTTAAACTGCCTCCTGATCTGGCACTTCCATCCATTTCAGTGAATAAGCCAAACATTTACTATAGCAGTTAGTGAGGAGCTTTCTCAAACCCATGTGTTTTCCTGATTATCCATCATATTTTACAGTTTTTTTCTAAGGCATCTGATTCCACTCAGTGCTGACACAAGATTTCAGAGCATCTGAATAGCAATGACATTTTGTCTTCCTGTAATGATAGTGGTCATTTCTGTTGTGTCTTGAAAGATAAACAGATATATGCATAGAGAAAGGTGCATAGAGAAAGCTCCGTAGAAGTTATTAAAAAGAGTAGGATTATTTATATGGCAGTAAATGAAAAAGTCATGTTGAAATATATAGAGTTAGTGTTAGATAAATGTGTGATTCTGTTCACCATTTCTTGAAATAGGAATGGCAGGAATAAGTCAGTTAAAATACAGATTAAGTATTTTGTGCAATTTCACACATGCCTGTCACTGAAAGCAAATCTTTGTAGAAACATGGAAAAATTGTGTGATAAAGATTTTTGATTTAAAGAAGACCCATCATGCTTTAAGCAAAAACTGGCATCTTATTGATAAGGCTTAGAAGAAACTTCCCTCATAGGTTTGTTATACTCGTTTGTTTTAGAAAGTTGTTTCACTTTGTTTGATTTTATCATAATCTTATGGTGTCTATTATTAGAAAGCATATTCCCAGCTAAGATGGACCAGCAGTTTGTTTAAGCATACCCATTTTTATATTCTGAGCTAATCTGATTTTCTGTTTGTACTGTGTGTAACTTAATGCACAGCTAAAATACTTTTAAAGGTAGTGGGATACCTTTGAGACAAGTCATTGACCTGAATTTTATTGTATAATTCATGTTGCTTGGAATCAGTGTGCTATGTCCACATTGAACAGCCAGTCCTCCAGGGTGAATAGCAAGACCTATCTAAGATAATCACAAAACCTTAGGCTGAATCCTGGGATACAGCTCTCGTTACCGGTAGTGAGACAAGACACATATGTAGCAGCATGCAGATCAGTTCTGCATACCCTATTTTCAGTTAGTGGCTCTAGGGCAACTGACTGCTTTACTGTAATTTTATAATACACTTTAAAGGCAGCTTGTCTATGCTATCGTTTTGGGCAGCTTTATGGGGTATTACGTACTTCTATAACAGTATTTGGTCATTTCCATGAACAGCCCAGGTATTTCTGACACTTATTTTCAGGGCCTCTGCAATCCTACCACCTTGGGTGCCCTTGCTAGCCTGCTTGCTTTTACACACAGGCTTCTAAAGTTACTCACAGTTCCCTCTACGGAACAATAAGATTTAAAAGTATGTATATGTTTTGTGTATACATACAAATATGATAATTTCTTACCTCCTTGCTATTAATATTCAACTATGCCTATTATCTTAGTTGAACAATGGTTATTGGTATGGGTTAGAATTTGATCCTTTCTGGGCTATAGTGAGTATTTTTATGGAAGCTATTACAATACTATGCTGTATAGACATAGAGGTAATGAGTCAGGAATTGGCACACTGTCCTGAGTCAGGGTATTAGGGGGCATTGTGTACCAGCGGTACTTTCTTTTGGCTTAGCCGCAGATCTGACCATCTGTGGTCATAAAAGATCCTGGGAATATTTTTGTAATAACCTAGTTTAGAGACCAAATTTGATTATGAGTAATGGCATTTGAATGAACTTTCCCAAATTATAAGTATTACTTCTTTTATAAAATATGCTTTGTCATGTTGTCGTGTTTTGCTGTTTATAGATGTAATTTTATGCATTTTAATCTGCTATTAATCATATTCAATGTCCAAAGAAAACTATCATTGCAGATAGTTTGCAAAGCTATGGAATGCTCAGATCCCTTCTGTATATTGATCATTATAACCATGCCTGTGTGCACAGGAAGATCAGATGCTGCCTTGAAATGATCAAAGGTTGTCATCTGCAGACAGCAGATGCATGACTTCTTCTGTCCCTTGTTATACCTCTTGGGCATGAAAGTCACTAATCACATTATTCTAAATTTGAGAGTGTACAAGCAGTCTAAACAAACAAGAAGAAGTTCAGTGATACACTGGAATATTATCAGTGTTACAAAGCACACTGAATACATATTAAAATAAAGGACCTGTTGCGCACTTAGGAAATCAAATTGCCTTCATGTCTGTTAGAATAAAAGATCAATTTTAAGGTGTTTGACTATTTGACTGAAATGTGATTTGATTTCAATACACTGAAGGAATTGTGTTATAAATTCCTGTATTAAATTCATTTGAAAATTCTTGCTGGATATTTGTAATTCACAAATTCACATGCAGCTGATTCATAATTTTTTTCTTTTATTACATCTGAGAACAATGCAAACATATCTGATTAATTTTATAATTCTACTATGTGATATAGGGATTATGTATAGATGAAAATTAACACAGCATGTCTTCCCTAAAATAAGACAGAAGAAAGCATTTAACAACCATCTCAAAATCATTTTTTCTAAGTTATTATTTTTAGAGATTATCCTAAAAATGGTAAATAACAAACTGGAATAGGATTTGATGCACATTTGTATCCAAGAGCTTCCATCACTGGTATTTTTTCATCTCTTCAGCAACACAAGCCTTATCACTTCTGTAAATCAACCCTTTTGAATTTCTGTAATGGAGCCTTGAAGTGCCATTGTGAGATATCACAGAATTGTTCCATCTACTGGCAGTGTAGATCACTCTAAGAGGCAGGTATTTTTTTTAAAGATGGGTGGGTGTAGAAACCTAAAATGGAAAGTCTTTGCTCTCCTTAACAGGCAACAAGAGAGTAATTGTTCCTTTGTATCTTCTGGCAGTGCCCAACATCTATAATGAGGAAAGTTTTTTGTTTGAAAAAAAACCCACCCAAAACCCAAACCCACACACCACCCCTCTCCCCAGCTATGAAATTGTGATCTCTCTGCAAAGCTTTACACTGCTTATTGAAAGCCAAATTCTGGAGTTTCATTAGCTTGTTCTTCAGGCTGGGCAGAGCTGGATCTTTCACAGACTCAGTGAACAGAGGGGCTATTAAAGTAAAGCCTAGGTCAACAATGCAAGTGATGCACCCCTTTTTCACACAGCAGACTGCATGCAAGATGCAACAGTCAGGGAAATTATAATGTATCTTGATTTCCAGCAGGGAAAGGGAGACAGGCTAGTGTAAATTCCACAAGTAGTCACCTAGGACAGCAAACCAAAAGCATGAGTACTTCAAATAACAGGCAAAAATGGCTTCCTAGGGTTAATCCCAACCAGAGAAAACAGAAGTCCTATTGCATAAGTATCCAGTAAAAAGTGACTCTCACTGACTTGGTAGAGTACTGTGCAAGCAGAGTACAAAGGAAAAATGCCCCACTCCTGGAAATATTCAAGCCCAGGTTGAACAGGGCTCTGAGCAGCCTGGTCTAGTGGAAGGTGTCCCTGTTCATGTATCTAAAAACCTAAATGATTTTTAAGGTCCCTTCTAACCCAAGCCATTCTACAACTCTATGATTCTATGAAAATGTGATACAGTAGCAATACTATGTTGTTAATGTCAGTGTCTTGTTGTCCTATAGGTTTGAAGTTTGAGGAAATGCAAGAAAAGTTTGGGGAGGAATTCTTCAATATCTGCTTTGATGAGAATGAAAGAGTTCTTCGAGCTGTAGGTGGGACCCTTCAAGATTTCTTCAATGGCTTTGATGCTTTGCTGGAACACATTAGAACTTCATTTGGAAGACAGGCCACCCTTGAATCCCCTTCTTTCCTATGCAAAGAGCTCCCTGAAGGCAATCTCATGCTTCATTACTTTCACCCTCATCAGATTGTGGGATTTGCAATGACAGGAATGATAAAGGCAGCAGCAAAGAAGATTTACCACTTGGAAGTGGAAGTAGAACAGGTCACAAATGATAAGTTGTGTTCAGAGGGGACAAACACAGGTAACTGCAGTTGTCTGACTTTCCTTATCAAAGAACATGAAAACGCAAATATCACAAAAGCACTTCCACCAGGAACTTCACAGTCCCCCTTAGACCTGAGGATTAGCATCAACACCTTCTGCAGAGCTTTCCCCTTTCACCTGATGTTTGATCCAAACATGCTGGTTCTCCAGCTTGGGGAAGGTCTTAGGAAGCAGCTGAGATGCGACACTCATAAAACTCTGAAATTCCAAGACTGCTTTGACATAGTTTCTCCTAAAATCAGTGCCACATTTGAACGAGTACTCCTGAGATTATCTACTCCGTTTGTCATTCGGACCAAACTTGAGGATTCTGGCTCTGAAAATAAAGATAAGGTAAGAATATTGATTCAGAAGGAGATGTGTGTATATGTATGCGATGGGACATGAATATGTACTCAGAGAGAAGCAAGTCCTGTGTAATCTGGAAAGCTCACTTATGCCTTACAAACAGGGGCTAAGTGGTATTACCCAGCCAAGTGAGTATTTTCCTGAATTATCTGAAAGCTTTGCCTATGATGTAGCAAATCATGACATTGCCATTCAGAAAACTCTGCGCTGTGGAGTTGAATAGTGCTTAAATCAAAAAGGTGAGGAATTTTACAAAATGTCCATATCTAATAATTAACTTCACTGCAGCTATATTACAATATAACAATAATAGTTATTAAGCCATTTAATAGAAAATAGGTTTCAGTATGTTTTCTGAAAGACTCTCACAGCAGGATTCACATTGCCACTTTATTAAATCCTGCTTCCCTATTTCAGAATGCCACTTTCCTCTGTGTTTCTTATCTCTCACCCTGCACTCAAGGGAACCAGAGCTATAAGTGGCACCAAGTATCACTTATGCCAATTTCAGTGCTTTCCAGTCACTTAAATAGGCACTTGTCCTCCTACACTGCCTCTTCCCTCAGTGTTTTAGAAAAGATCTACCTTAACTAGTGAGCCCTATGTTGTGTTCAGTACATACCAGGTGAGTTGGGTGTGAATGTGTCTTCTAGAGTGGACCTTTCCAAAGGTTGGATGGAGCTAATCTCGTTGCATAACCTTGAATTATGGGAAGGCTTTTTTGGTGTGAAACAGGTTGAGGGAGGTGATTCTCCTCCTCTGCTCTTGTGAGACTTGGAGTACTGTGTACAGCTCTGGGGCCCCCAACATAAGAAGGACAAGTTCAGAGGGGGGCCATAAAGATGCTTAGAAGGCTGGAGCACCTCAACTATGTAGACAGGCTGAGAGAGTTTGTCCTGGAGAAGAGAAAGCTCCAGGGAGACCTTAGAGCATCTTCCAGTACCTAAAGGGGCCAACAAGAAATCTGGAGAGGGACTTTTTACATGAGCGTGTAGTGACAGGACAAAGGGGAATGGCTTTAAATTGAAAGAGGGGAGATTCAGATAAGATATCAGGATGAAGTTCTTCACTATGAAGATGGTGAGAGACAGGCATAGGTTGCCCAAAAAAGCTGTGGCTGCTCCATCCCTGGAAGTGTTGAAGGCCAGGTTGGATGGGGCTTTGAGGAACCTTGGTCTATTGGAAGGTGTCACTGCTCATGGCAGATGGGTTGGAACTAGATGATCTTTAAGGTGTCTTCCAACCCAAACCATCCCATGATTCTATGATGATTCAAAATATAGCCATATCTGACAGCAGCAATGTTTTCATCTCCTAATTGGGCACTGCTCTTTGGCAACAGTGAACTTGTTTCTGCTGTATTTTCCTCTGGAAATGGCATGTTCCATCAAGAAAAGCAAGCTAGTGCTTCTCATTTTGTATGAATTGATGGAATTCAAACTATTTAAAACCAAAGGGAGTTTACTATTCAGAATCTGTCCTCAAAGTCACTCTGGCCTTTAATTGTGAAAAGGAAATGTTGTGTGAAAAGTTTGGAGGTGTTTGCTCTCAGCTACCTTTCAGTATAATCATTCTTCTGTTGGAAGAGGCTTGTGCTGTGCTTCCTTGGAGCTTGCTCATCCACCTTGAGCACCTTCTTTTGCCCTGTGGTAGATGCATAGCCCTTTGACCATATTCTGCTCTGCATGCGTCTCCTGTAAATGACTCTGAAGAGGAAAGTTTTGGTGGGGAGAGTTTAAAACTTTTTACCTATCTAACTAAAAGTTAAACAAACAAAACATTTTCACACCTGGACAGGTTTCATATGCTTGTGGCTTGCTCTTAGGAGAGGTGACAGGGAGCAGAGCTTGCTAGAGCCAAGTTTTACAGCCAGCTTAGGAAGAAACTCCAATTTCAGAAGCTTGTTCTGTGCCATCAGGCTGTGCAGCCCTGAGTACATCCTTGTGTTATTGCTGTGGTTTGTACCATGTGTCATTAGAGTACATAATGGCTCGTATCAGTGGTGGCTCCATATCACTCTCACATGGGAGGGTGACCCTGTTTTTCCTAGAGTCAGACCCTGAACAACAAGTATCAACACTCACACTGTAGTAGCAATTCAGAATTTCTTGATAAGCAGATGAATGGAAAAGGAAATAAAGGAAATCCTTTGTCTGCCAGCAGTTAGAAGAAAAATTATCTTGAACAGTAGGGTGTAAATGAGAGAGGAAACGGTGATGGTGAGGTGCAGGGGACCTGAGGTAAATGTTCTGCTGCAGGTATGGGAATCCATTTGGGAATGTTAATTTAGCTGACTTTATAAGCCTTTTCTGAAGTTGATGAGTAGTTAGACGAAGCTGTGTGAGCAGTTAAATGGAGCTGAGCATGTGATGAATTTTGCTAGATATTTCCTCTTTTTTTTTTTTTCTAAAATGAAAGGTTGCACACAGTCAGAGGTTGCAGTTGTCTTGCTTACATAAATTTTGAGAGGAGCAGCATGGCAATACTGCAATGTTATGTCATGCTCGAGTCCTTAATATCTCTTGGATTAAAAAGACAGATTGAGCCTTGGGAACTGCATGCTGTATTATTTTCCAAGTGCTCATGTCACTCATGTAGCTCATTTGTGAATTCTGTTTTACTTGCCAGAATTTGTTTACAAGTTGAATAAGCAGGTAGGTCAGTGGCTATAAGTGTGACCCTACTTAAAAGTCGGCAGCAACTGACTTTGGTATTTCCATTTTTCTCTGTCACACACCTCTATTCAGTTCACACTGGAATTGCATTCTGTTTCAAACTACTTATCTTTGTTTTTAAAGAAAATTCTCACTCTGCAGTAGTCTCAACACTTCTCAGACTTGTGATTTGCTTGCTTTAAATGGCAGTTAAAGGGATGCAACCCAGTCAACTCTGCTACAGTTCTGAAGTTGTTTGAATATCTCAGTGGTTCTTCAAGAAATAAAAGACTTACTAAAATGCGCTGAGTTGAACAGAGGACCTTTCAGCCTCTCTTCAAAGCACTTTTGTCCTCAATACGTAAATTAGATAATTTCTCAGGCTTGCAATGAGAATGAATAGCAAAACAGTTTTCATTTAGTCTTGACACCAGCTCTGTGTTCAAGTGAAAGTCACAAATCATGGTATTACCTTAACTCAGCACCCAGAAGCAAATTATAAAAACCATCTGTCCTGACTTTCAGAGTGCTCAGTACTTGTCACATTTATGCACAGGCTCAGTTGTGTGCTTTGATTTACTGGGATTTGAATCACTGGAGTAAATGGTTTGGCTTTATAACACTATCCTAAATTTATGATGTAAGGTCTATGAGGTCTGGGTGATAGGTAGCAATTCCTGCAAATATACATGTACACTTTTGTAGAAGCACAGCTTCATGTATCAATGCACCAAGACCTCAGCAAAGTTTTTCTCAATTTGAAATGTCACCAGCTGTTCTTTGGAGCTTTGCGCATTTATAGGATCCCATTACTGTAGTGGCCAAACAGGCAAAAGAACTCTCTACCTGAAGAACATGGACTCTATAGCTTTAATCCCAGATTTTGACACAGTCTATACTCCTGTGTCAAAATTCTAACATTTGGATATTTACCTGGCTGATATTTCAATCTCCATTATGCTATGAACATGTGTGGACAATGCAAGAATTTATTCTGCAAAATAGTATGCAACGATTGAATACATTTATTAGATAAGCAGTCTCACTGATGTTACCTGAATTTCTCAGAAGTTTGCAACTAAACACACCTTTAAGCCTGAGGAGAATAAGAACCCAGTTCTACAAACTACACCAGAATAAGGCAAAAGGTGATGGTTTGCTTCCAGCCTTTCTTTCCTCCCTCCTTCTGTCCTTCCATTTTATTTTCTGCAGTGATCAAGTCATCCACACTGATGCTTTGGGTTTTTGCTTGATTATTCTGCACGTTCAAAGTTGTCTATACACACAATTATGACTGTCTTTAGATCAGGTTTCCTGGTATGCATACAGTCTTCAGATGTATAAAAGCTGAATATGTAACGAGTTGAAACTTAAACAGGGGAAGTTTAGATTGGATCTGAGGAGGAAATTCTTTACTGTGAGGGTGGTGAGGCACTGGAATGGGTTGCCCAGGGAAGTTGTGAATGCTCCATCGCTGGCAGTGTTCAAGGCCGGGTTGGACATAGCCTTGGGTAGCATGGTTTAGTGGGAGGTATTCCTGTCTATAGCAGGGGGGTTGGAACTAGATGATCTTGAGGTCCTTTCCAACCCTGACTATTCTATGATTCTGTGATCGACTTTTGAGATTTCCATTTTTTCTGTGAAGCTGAAATCTTGTCATTGCTTGTTGTTTACAGTATAATACTAGTCAGATGCTGAGTAGTAGGCCCTGTTGCTCTACTTCTACAAACATTCTGTTGTTTTTCACATTTCACACTGATTTTTATTCAGGGCTATTTTTGTGTTTAACTGGAGAGCTTCAATTGCATGCAGTCAGATTTTCCAGATAAGTGTTTTCTGACTATATTAGTGAAGAAGGCCACCTGTGACATGATGTAAATGCTTGCCTTGATAGTACAGTAAGATGGCTAGCGCTGCTTTACTTCTTAGATTAGGAAGGAAAGGACTAACCCTCCTGGTTTTCCTTTCCTTTCTAATGTCTTCCTCATGTGCTACTCCTGTACCATCAGTGCTAGGCAGATGAGAGGAGACAGGGCTGCTCTTGCAGGGACCCCGTGTGTCCTTGAGTCTGTGAACCAGACTCACTCTTGTCAGTGCACAGATTGACAGGTTGAGCCCTGCACTGGCTTGGGGTACCTTTCTGAAGCTGTGACTTAGCAGTAAGCGAGAAAGTTGAAAATGAATTATGAAAGAAATTATTTGGTTCCCTGCCATATACTCTGCAGCTGTATTTTTCTTGTGCTACCACTCTCCTGCTCAGACTAACAGTCCTTTTCCAGCTTTGAAATAAGTCAATTATTATAAGGATGTTCACTGCCCTTTGACTTACTGTTAGGCCTGTGAACACTTTCATTTGGAGAGCTTTTCTAAGAATAAAGCTGGCAGCTAAAACTGCATTAGGAAGGTGGTCAGATCTTTTCTGTTGGGGGGTATTCTCTTTGAATACGCCATTTTATCAAAACCACAAATTCTGTAGTAGTTTGACAAAATGTGTTCTGGAAAATAATCTACTTTTATTGTGTTAAACAGTTTTGTTCAATAATTTTAGAAACAAAACACTTTATATTAGGAAAAAAGTTTTGTTTATAGGTTATAATATAACATATAAATATGAAACATTTTGACAAAAATAATCTGAAAATTTTATATTGTAAGAAGTTCCAAATACCACATATAATGCAGATTTTCAAGAAACACCAACTCTCTAATGATAAAATGTGCAGTAAAATGGTAGTGTCAGCTTTTTATAGTTCTACTGGTTGTGCATGCTGAGCCAGTGTCTCATCTTGTCATTGGCAAGAGAGGTTTGTGGTAGATGAGCTAGACAGCACCAGCAGGAATTTGTCCTAGTGTACAATTTAGATAAATGCAAAATAAGTAAAATTAAACCAGTCCAGAGTTTAAGATTAAAGATTAAACCCAACTATATCTGGAAAGTTAGATTCTAAAGTGTATAGATAGAAACATAGTCAATGGCAGTATTGTTTTAAATGATAAGTAATAAACAACTGTTCTTTTTACAATGCAGGCTGATTCAGTGGAAGCTGGTGGGAATCTACTCTGCTCATTTCCATTGTTTGTATGGCGCAGTTATTCTTCTAATTCCTCTTCCATGGTATGAGGAAGTGCCATCTCTGGGTCAAGTATTTCCTTTCAGTAACTTAGTTGTGGTTTTGGCATGTACAATCAGATCAAAAGTCCATCCAGTCCAGCATGCTGACTCTCACAATGTCATAGAATCATAGAATAGTTAGGGTTGGAAAAGACCTTAAGATCATCTAGTTCCAATCCCTCTGCCATGGGCAGGGACACCTCACACTAAACCATGCCACCCAAGGCTATGTCCAACCTGGCCTTGAACACCACCAGCAATGGAGCATTCACAACTTCCCTGGGCAACCCATTCCAGTGCCTTACTACCCTCACAGTAAAGAATTTCTTCCTCAGATCCAATCGAAACTTCCCCTGTTTAAGTTTGAGCCCATTACCCCTTATCCTCTCACTACAGTCCCTCATGAAGAGTCCTTTCCCAGCATCCCTATAGCTCCCTTTCAGATACTGGAAGGCTGCTATGAGATCTCCACAATGCCTTCTCTTCTCCAGCATGAACAGCCACAACTTTCTCAGCCTATCACTTAATAAACAATATAAGAAAAAGTTAAGCCTGCAGGGTTTTTTTTCTGTAATGTACCCTCCCAACTTTTACCTCTTCCAAGATGAAAGCTCATCCTCTTGCAGTGGCCTGCAGGATGTGGCATCTGATAGCCACATCCAGGACTACTCCTCATTAATTTTCTCTAGCAGCTTTTGAACCAGGGAAAGTTGGCTTCTGTGGCATCCTGTGGACATGAGATCTAGTGTTTGCTAGAAACTGGGAAGATGAGAAATCTGATTTGTGGCCACTTGCAGCCAGGTCTGTGGGGACATAGTGTGTAGGGTGGAGCAGCTGGTGAGGAAGCTTGCCCCTTGCTTCAGCAAAGCACTTTCCCATTGTGTTTGTTAGCCACTGGAAATTAAAAAGTGTGTAAAAATGACACTTCTTAAAATCCAGGAGGTACATTGTCTCCTTTTCTGTATTGAGAGTCTATTCTTTATTTGCTACATTAATTTTTATTTTGTACCAACTGAATGAAATTAGCAGCCCTGGTACTGGCAGACCAATTTAAAACCCACCACACACAGTCTTGAAGTGGTTTGCTTTTGCTCTGTAACTGTATTTTTTCTCTTTTTCTAATAAAATTCAAATTAAATGGCCTGAAAGTCATTCTAGCATGAGGGACTCCTGTCACTTATGATCAAGGAATTCTGATTTTCCCCAGAGCTGAGTTGCAGTCAGTCAGCCTTTGACACTTAAGCTCCCATTGCTTTGCAGGCTCCTGGAGCTCTCAAAATAAGTGTTTCTTCTGCTTCTGAAAATGCTAATAATCTACTGTTTGCTTGTCAAAATGTGTTTGGACTTTGATGGTTTTCAAGATGAATTGCTTTGGCTGGCTTGACTGCTTCTAGATGCTGTGATGGGTTATAAGAAACAATAGATGGCATGACTTTCTTATCTCACTAACAGTTGTGCTTCAGAGAACTTTATTAACGCTGAGAAAGTGGCCCAGAATTTTTAATATTTATTAAGACAGGCCAATGAAAGTGTCTTTTTAAAATGTTTTCAATGATAGGACTGAGAAGTGTAACCGTCTAAAGATAAAATACTTCCTTCCCTTTTCCATTATCTGAAAACCAGAGAAGCAGTTTGGAAATAATTTTGTTAAGTGGCTATTAAAACAATTTTACTCCATGCTGATTCTCCCCTCTTATGATTTATATTATTTTTTTATGATAAGGAAGCTGCTTGAACATGAAAATGTGTGACTTTTCTATAGGTGATACAAAGCTTTTGAATGCACTTCTAAATTACACCATGTCACAACCAGAACAAAATGGTACATTTTGTTAATTTTTACGTTACAGGCACATCTTAATTTGATTTTCAGGGAAGCATTTTTTCCTACCTTTCTCTTCTAGGGACTAAATTAAATATTGGTTATTTATAATACTTTTTTATCCTTTTCCTCATTTGCTTATGTGAGATCTTGACTGACCGTGCTTTTCATGGCATCACAGTCTTACAGTCTGAATAGGTGTGATGTGAATAAAAGCCATTTTTCTTGGGATGGTTGAATTCAAGTAGTTTGTCTTATTTGTTGTTATTTTTTGACATGCCTTTTATAACTTTATATATTCACATTGTCTCCAGCTAAAGCTATTTATGATACATTTCTTTTTAAAATTATAACATCCCCTTCATAGCATTATAATTACATAAAGTGAAATGAGCTAACACATAAAAGAATTTTTATATTATTTGTTCCTCTCACTAACCTTTGGATTTTATAAGTGAGGATTTAGAATAAGTATCTGAAAAGAGAAAAAAATGTTATTTTTCCGCAAATGTAGACAGGAATTGAAGATGATCCTAGCACATAATTTTTGTCCTGCATTTGTTCAGAACAGAATAAACTCGTTCCTGTTTGCAGATTGCAAATGAGTAATAAACATCTCGTACTTTGACACCTCAGAAAGAGGTAAACATTCTAAAATTAAGTCCTACATGAAGAAACATTTAAACATTATTTTGAACATTTTGACCAATGTAGTTTCCATCTGCCGTGTGAGTTTCATATATATTACATCCTTGTTACTCTATTTCCTTCTTTCTAAGAACTGGAATTGATCTAGTTCACACTGAACAGCAGCTTTTTCTGTAATGATTCTCTTCTCTAGGACTACTATCAGAGCAGGTCTGTGCAATCTGCTGTGAACTTATAGTTTGATCTGCATAAATAAACATTTCAACTATTATAACTTGTGAGAATGCCCAGTAAATTCTGAATTAATTTTATTCTAAATGTTCATCTTCAGTTCAAAAGAATTATTGCTTTTTTGGGTTTGTTTTTTTTTTTTTTTTGGTAAAACCCTCAGTGTTTTCTGCTTTGGTACCTACCTCCAAGGTATCTAGTGGAGAGAATATTTGAAAAGGGTTAACAGAGCATGGGGATTATTCTCAGATGTGCTTGCTGTGGCTCAGTGTCCTTAGCAGTGCGGACTTTTGGATGACTCCCCTGTGAAAGTAGTTTCTGCCTTCATGGACACTGCACCTGGTAAAAGGCAGACAAAAGGAATGAAGAGACTCCCTGTTCCTAAAGTTCTGTTATGCCAGTAAAGGAGAGCTACCAATAAAAGAACAGAAAAGGCTATGTTTATTTCAGCTGCATTGAAACCATGGGGAAAAATAACAGTGCTTGGCAAATATTAAAAAAGATACTTCATATTGAAAAAACTTTAATTTTTAAGCTTCATTGATTTTTTTTTATATTTTAATTTTAAATTGAAAATATGCAATAAAAATACTGTCTACAGCAATGATGTGAGTCCTGTGCATATAGATAGGTAGTGTTGTTTAATTTTCAGGTGGAGAGCATACCATTAAAAGAGCATCAAATTTTCTCACTTATCTCAGTGGCCCGCTGATTCAGTCTATTTCCTCTTTGTTCAAGAAGGCTTCAAATTCAGTTATTGGATAACTTCTGCTCTGAGTCTTGAACGTGCAGTTTCTGGTATTTGTTCCTGGGAATATGGGGATAAAATAGCTGAGAAAATTTTCTGTCAGCAAAAATGCAGAAACATCTGAGAGGTTTCCTAGCTATGCTCAGCAGCATTAGAGGGTCCTAAAAAGCTTTTGGAGCCATTTTGAGTGATAGGGAACTCCACAGAGAATTCCAGGGACATGGGAATAACACTGACAAATCCATAACAGTATTTAAAAATAACTGACTTATTTGCTCTCGTTCTATTTTTCTCATCGTGTCATATAATCATACATGGGATTATGGAATGTGTTGAGCACACCAAAGTATTGTACTGGGCTAGCAGGACTTGAAGGACTGTCCTTGTAGCCCACTGCTTGTATTTTCCAGAAATTGCAGGGTTTTTTTAGTAGAATATTCTGTGGAACGACTATAACAATTAAAAAACATTCACTGTGTGTGCATTGGTGTAGTCAGGTGTGGGAGGATAAAAGGCAAAAGAAGTGCCAGCGGATGTGGTCAGGATCTCCTTACCCCTAACTGATAACATAAATTAAGTTACAGTTCTAAATTAAGGATATCATTCTCATGCTGTGGGATGTCATCCTGGTGGGATACAAATCCTGGTGCCTTTGCTCAGGTTAAATAAGATGGTAATTCTTGATCTGAACACAGTATTTGGTGACTGCTCCTACAGCATGAAACTCTTTTGGTAACAGAAGCTGTCCATATGGTATATTCAGGGAATTAGAGTTTTATTTCTAAATAGGAGTTGTTATCTTTGTCAACTGTATTGCTGTATTTTTTTTAGTTTAAGAGAGGCACAATTATAAACATCTTTTTTTTTTTCAGAAAATAATCCCTTTTCCATATAAGATTAGTTTACCATTCAACAAGTTGTGACTTTATGCATTGTATATGCTTTATCTTTTTGTACATGTTAATTTGATTGGCACTTTAAGACTCGTTTCTATAATAACTGTGAAAGTAGAGATTGTACCATTCATTATGGGAAATATCCACAAAATTACTAATGAATTAATAACAAGAAATGACTAACGCATTGTTTTCCACCTATGCCAAAGTGCACCTCTACAATATTACGAGCTGAAAGAACTGATTGACCACCTACCCAAGTGTTTATTTCTGGGTTTGTTTTCAGCTACGAAGGGCTATTTCTAGGCCAAATCCTAGCCTTCTTTGAGTAGCAGATCTTACAATGAAGTTGTCAGATGTTGGTCTGGGTAACTATTGGGTAAGGATGTAGATAAATTCTATGTGAAACCAAGGAGATTTTGCTCAAGAAATTACTTAATTAAGAGGATAAGACAGATCTAAGATTTTTCTTAAGATGTTTTAATCAAAATAGAGACTTTTAAATTAATGTTATTATCTAACACAAGCATAGCTTTACAAAATCATAATATACAGGGAATTAACTTGCAACCGGCCAAGGGAAGCAACACTCAAGTGGGGTGTCTGAAATCATGAAAGTTTGATCTGTTGGCTTTTTGTGGCACAGATAAAAAATGTTCTGTATGCAATACCCTGTCACCAAAGCTCTTGGTATTGAAACTTCACTCAAAGAAGATGCCTGCATGTTGCATTTTGTGTTCTAATTCCTTTCTTCCCTAACCATCTCGCCTTGCTGCCTGTGCTGGAGCTAGGCAGTGCTGGTTCTCATCCACAGTTACAGAAGTCCATTATACTCCATAGCACCATTTGCCCATCACGGTACTATATTTATTCTTAAAAAAAAAAATGAAAAATGAATAAAATATTTGTTTGCAGACTTTGTCCCATTTTGGATCCAGTACCTGATACCTTTTCTAAGTCTGCAGTGAAACACCATTAAATCATTTGTGGCACTCATCGGGGTTTGATCAGTTTCTCTCTGACAAACTGTGCTGGCAACAGTATCTGAGATAAGGTTTTTGGTTTGAAACTGCAGTCTGAAGGTAGAATCCTTAATGTGAATGCAAGTGGATGTAATCTTGGCAGAGGCCCAAACAGCTCTCCAGCTAGAGTCCCCTAGGTCTTTTCTGTCTGCCTTTAATATTTATAGTTGAGCGTTACCAAAAGGGTCTATGGCTCATGTCTGTATGCAGATATGAAGGGTGACAGCCTCCAGATTGGATTACCCAGAATCTAAGCAGATAGGCACTGTGTAGGAAAAAAAGGAACAGGTTAATATATCATGATGTATATTCAGTTTGCAGTTTAAGCCCAATTTGCTAGGATCCTGTATATAAAATATCCATTTATCATTAATTTTATTACATATATCTGTTACTCTGTTATCTTATTTTAACGAATGTCACTGTCCTTACTTTCTGAGAAATTTTTACCTGATTTTGTCCATGAGAAACCCTCAGAATTTATACTTGAGCCACCTTGCCTCCTGATGCTTACCTGAAGTGGCCCATAAGACATAGGTCCTCTGGGCTTGTAGCTTAATTTCTTCAGCAAGTATGTGACTTAAATGCAAAGAATGTATTTTCTTGAGAAGGAAATAATATTTTCTCAAGAGAAAGAATTTCTTTTTGGTATTACTTATGACTACTGTGTGCTTTTGAATAAAATATACTGGGACATGTTACTCTGTCTTTGACCACCTTCTAATCCTTTTGTCTATAATCTTCAGTTTGTTTGCATTTTGTGAGCAGTTTGGAGTGGGGAAAGTCCTCCTCCCCTCTCTGTGGGCAATCTGCTTCTCCTGGAACAAAGCACAGTTGTGGTTATTCAGGGTCTCCCAGTGTTTGCCCGGTGAGTCCACTGAGAATCCTCAACCCTTTAGCTGTGTTAGCCCTGGCATTAGAAAACAATTGTGGCAGTGAGTATCCAAATTAATGGACACACTACTGCTAACGTTTACCTCCATGAATAGTTTTCACAGTGGCTGACACCCAGGAAGCCTCTTTAAGCAGATGCATGACTGTTTTCCTACTTAGGGTCCTTTTCTGAAAGGAGACTTTATTGTCACACTTTCCTGGCTATGCAATATTCTGATTTATGTCAGAAATAGCTAGCTGCCAGATTAGAGATGGCCTTATGCTTTCAAGTGTTAATTGCTTTCTATGGTGCATTATACAGCAGCAGTAGTGGCTGCTGTTCAAACAGAGCTTTTGCACATGACTGGGGAAGCAGAAGGATTACATGCAAAGGAAAAACAGATTCCATTTTCTAACAAGCTGAAGAGTTACTAACATTTTTAAGGTATCTGCATGTGTGAATTGTGGCTGCTGGAGTGAAAACTGTACAGATGATCAGTATTTGATAACATGTTATGGAATTAAAAAAAAAGAGTTTCTGATCCCTGCCTAGATTAAAAAGCATGAGGCTTACTTTTTAAAAGAAGTGCTGTACAAATCATAAAAAAAATGCCTTGGGAGTTTAAGCTTAATGGATCTTTCCCTGTGTAATCCTTCAAGCATTTATATTTGTAGGTAGTAATCTACCTAAAGGCTGTCTGGTGCTTTCCCAGTTTAGTTAGAGAAAATGAACAGAAGTAAGGCATTCTGCTGAGCAAGACTGACATCCCACAGCATATTATAAAGGACTTGAGTAAACCTGTCTTCCCTTTAGCAGACTGAGAAATGAGTTTAATTTGTAGGTTTATTCCCTTTGAAGAAATGTACCAGTAAGGGATATTTGTCAATCTACTACTGCAGATCTCTGAGAAGAACTTAACAAATATAACTGTGTTCTTGTTCATGAAAGTGATATAGGTTTAAAATAGCTTCTTCCAGAGGATTGGGGAAGGATGGTTTTAAACTGGGATCAGAAATATCCTGAAAAGCTTACCTGAGTGCCCTAGTTACTGGGACCCATTTACTGCTAATATTTTTACTATGTGTTTTTCCAAAACATTGGGATTTGGGAAAAGCTAAAATGAAATATTAAACAAATGAGTTCTTATGTAGACAAATGAGAGGCTGAGATAGCCCAACAGAATGTTTGCTGCTCTTGCACAAGAGCTTGCAACACAGCTATTTAACTAACACTGATCTTCTTGCATAGAGGTTCTGTCTCCACTAAATTCATCAGCATTTGTGCAAATTACTATTAAAAAGGTAGGATTTTAGCTAAGGTGAAAAGACTCAAAAATGTATTCCTTTGATTAGCCTATTGCTGGAATTACAGAAGCACCATACTGTATAACTAAAATGAAATTGTAATTCAGAAAGTCTATTTTTTTGTTACCTTGCATTTTTGTTTAAGAGAGAGGAAACAAATTATGTGGTAGCCTTTCTTCTCTGCTTTGCACAGGAATCTGAAGAGGTGAAGAAATATCTTTTTAATTGCTCAATATAATGCTGTTGATAATCCACCAATGTACTTACTTCTAAGAATACTAGTTTGCTTGATTTTATTTTTTTATTTCTTATTGAAGCGTTTTCACTTTCTTCTTCAAAGATTTCTGCTGAGTAAACACATTAATAAAGACATCAGGACATATTTTTATTATACCATTGTGGATATTTGGAAATTCAGAATTTATTAATTAATAATATTGATAATATAATATTTTAAAATGGTCTCTTAATTGATCTAAAGGATGTCATGTGGCCATGTTGGTTTTTAGAAAAGTGTAATATCCGTAACCATTACATGATGCTTTTTAGGGAATCATAATGTGTACATCACAACCCAGTCCACCTTCTGTAAATATTCTAAGACATGGACATACTGCACACTGGACAGTGATACCGTATATCTAATTATATCCATATACTTATATTAGGAAAATCATTGATAGATGAAAAATAGCCATAGGTTTTAGGAGTTCAAACAAGTGTGTGTAGTATACTTACGTCCTGTTTGACATTTGCAAGATTTTACTTTTGAAGTGTCTGCCTGTCAGTGTCAAATGAAAGGTTCCTTTCTTTGAATCCATCTTGCTGAATGAAACCTTATTTTGTATGCATTTAAAGAATGAAGATCAATTTGAGATACACTACATTAGAAGTGTTCTTTAGATGAAAGAAGATTTTGCCTCCCAGTAATTTAGACTTTTGTTCAAGAAAGCAAGCCTTGGAGGAAGCAGCCTTGAAGTGTCAAATTGCACTGGAAGTTCCGTTGTTACCTGGCAAATGAAACTGGTTTGTAATGCTGTTATTATTGGCTGCCAAATTTTCTTAATGTTTGTGCGAGTTAGTTTTAATTAGAGATTTTAAATGTTTTCTTCTCTGATATTTTTGAAAATACAAGTGTCTGGAGTCATATAAATTCCACGTAGTGCATGATTTTCTTGTAAACTTCAAAATCTTTATAGAATGATGCATAAATCATTAAGAGGCTATCATATAATAGACACTGCTCAAAACTGAGTAGAGCTTTTCTAATGCTATCTTGAAATCTAAAGCAAGGTATTAACAGATGTTGGTTGCATGAAAAGCAAATCCTGAATCCTTTATATACTTCTCAATTGCAATCCTGCCATCTTCTGAACAAGAACTGTCAGGAGAAGAGCTTTAACCCTTTGGATTCATGAAGCTCAACACTCACATTCCTCTGGGTGATACCTGTTCTGTAAGGTATTAAGTATGATGAGTTGTTGAGATTTCAGTGATACTTCTGTCTGTATGGCTACAGGCACCTGCTAGTGCACCACAAATTAGAAAGCTGAGGCTTCTGAATGTGAAATGGTTTTGCTTCTTTGTGTCTGCATTGCAGTTCTGCCACAAGCTGCCGGATTGTGTTATATATATTTGAAATTTCACTAACTCTAAGTAAAGCATTTAGTGACACTGTAAGAAGGAAGGGTACAAGAAGCAAAGAAAAATTATTAAAAGTTTTTTTCATATAACTTGATAACTGGAGTGAAGTTATAACATTTGACATTTTATGTGTTTTGTCAGTTATGATGTGGCTGTCCAAGTGTTATTTATTAATGGACTCTTTCACAGGGAAGATAAGCTGCAGTAATGAATATGTTGCTGGGGTTCAAGCAAGTTGATGTGTTTGGCCATTTCAGATATCCAATAAGCACAAAATATTTCCTTTGTTTTGGTATGAAATTGTTGGCTAAATACAACATCACATGATAAGCCATGCTATGTGTTGACATAAGGTCAAGCCATCAGTCCTGATATGATTTTCACAGTCCAAACTATTTATAGGTTTTTCTTGGGTGCAGTCAACAAAGACTTTGAATTGAATTCTTCTGCTGGGACATTAGAAAGCCCTTCCAATAAAAAGCCTATAAGAATATCTAAGACAATATTATAAGATTAAACCCAGTAAGATCTATTTATTTATTTTAATCTGTAAGGTAAACGAGTATTAGAAAAAAGGCCACAACCTATTATAAGACAATGCTAGAACTAGAAGGCACAAGTGTAAATGAGTAGCATGTGGAGAAGCGTTTCAGGCAGACAGATATGGCAATGGCAGAATACATTCTGAACTGTAAGCATAGCAGTGGCAGCAGTCCAGAGTCATTCAATAGAACTGAATTTGTCAAAAAAAAAAAGCAGTAAAAAGCTAAATAAAATGTATCAAAAAATTGTATCTAATGTTTCTGAAATCCAAAGAAGAAATGGTCGTTGTATTTTGTGTTTGCGGGCTTGTCTGCAAGAGCAATCCTTTAAAACCAGAAATGACATCTGAAATCATGAACAGCATAGCAGAGTGCCATACTGTGTTCTTGCTCTAAAGCAAGGCACTGAATATGTGGAGGGGCACATATATGCATCTCTTTTGGTCCCCTCTGACAATTTAGTTCATAATCCACTGACTAGATTTACCTTTTGTGCAGTATAAAAATATTACTTTAAGCCATGCTTAGCTTGTATGGATTTTGGAATTTTCTTAATTATTGTACTCTTCGATGGGGATGAAGAAGTTGAGGACACAGAAATAACTTTTTGCTTTTGGATTAAAGTAGCTCACCTTTCAGATTACATTGAGGATGCAAACGGTGTCACTAGTTCTAACTCCTTGCAGGCTTTATGGGAAAGGACCTGCTGAGATACAATCCCCTCAGGTGGGTCTGTGGTGTTCTTACAGTGAAATTGATTATTAAAGGCACAAATCACATTCTGTTTATAGCTATTACTTCATATAAGCTTATAAGTATAAAGTGCTGGAACTGAAACCTCTCCTTTAATACTTTGTTCAAGTTAAATTGTTTTAATGAAATAAAGAATATTTGTGGATGATAATTAATGACTGTGTGGAGCAAGATCCAGTTCAGACAGTACAAAGGAACAAATGTAATTTAACATAAAACACTGACCTTCATATTTGACAGAGAAAAAACCCTGAACGTAATAAGAACTTTGTATTCTCTGAGTCAGGATCATCTTTTTTTTTCTGTTACATAGCACAACAAAGTCTAATTAACTAGTTTCCTAGACAAAATAAAGCATTAAAACAATCAACTTAATGGATAAAAACACATCTCTACCAGAATCAAAGTTTTCATCCGTAGACTGTTCCTCAGAATTTTGATCCTCATACCAAAATTCATGAATTTTAGCAACACAAATGTTTTTTGACTGCTGGTGTCAGTGAGCAGTATCTTGGGGTGCTGGCTGAAGCAGCTGCCATTGAGCTTCATTGACTGTTACTGTCCATGAGGGTTGTGCTACTCTGTTGAAGGCACCCATTCTGATTTAATTTTACCACACATGCACCTGCACTTGAATCTGTTTTCAGAAGAGTATTTATGACTCCCTGATGCCACCATCTGCAGACCTATACAGCCTGGCAACATTTAAAAAGTATCTTAGCTTTCCTGATCATCCTTTCACATTTTCAGAGTACTACCTTGCTAATGATATCAGTTGACGCAGTTAGTGTTTTCCATCTTTCCTGGAGGTAGAATACCCAGGACCCTTTCCATGGGAGTCTTTATGATGTAAGTTGTACTTAATGTTTTAGCAATACCACCATATGCCTCTTTGCTGGGGGAAAAAAACAGCTTTTAAAAAAACTCAGAACTAATAATATTTCCTTTTCAAATCTGGAGATTTGGGTTACAGTCTCTCTGTAGCAAATTAGAGACTAATGGGACACATTAGAGACATTAGCTACTTTTCACATCATCTGTGTCTAGTAAAATAGGCATTAGTCCCATTTGTGCTTAACAAAGAAGTAATTTTGAAAGAGTAAATTAGTTGCTCACAGCTATGAGGTAAGTAACATATCTAAAAGATTGTGTCACTGTGTTCAGTTCATTTCTTCATCCTTTTGGCTATATTCAACTATTTTAGTACTTTTATGTAGTCTTCCTATTACACCAATCCATAATATACTCCTTTTCTACTGCTCTAGGTATTTTCTGTTTCCCATTTCATCTTCTTTAACAATTCTGTTTCCTCAGTGCTTCTAACTTTACTAAAATTAATTTTTCATTTTGTGTTGACTGTTTTTCATTATAATCCCAGTAACAGTGCGTATTTTTAGGGCCCTAAAGAGTCCAATTTCCAGTGATTGCAGGCAACTTTTTCATAACATGATCAAGTACTGTTTTAAATCGGTTAGATTTTATTTTGCCTTCAGTTCTCTTATTTGCAAGACTTTTGCAATACTTTACTCCCCTGATGTTTGGAGACATTCTCTAATTTCCTGTTTAAATGTATTTGTTGCTAGCTTGTACACATTTATTGTTGTGCAGAGAGTACTGAAGGCATTCCTGAATCACAGTAATCTAGGTCCTGATGGGAACTCTCTTATGAGATATGAAGTATAAATGGCCATACCCTACGCAGAGGAAGATTTCATTAATGTAAAAGTCTGTCAGATGACATATGGAACCAATGGGAGTGATCAGGTTTTTTCTCCTCTTCTGTTTAATCATAGCTTAACCTATACTGTTTTTATATCACAATCCATAAAGTCTGTTCAAAGCTCAAAGCTTTGAGATGATGCATGTGAAAGCTAAGATTCACTGCATGAGTTCACCTTTCTGGGTGCTTTGCTTTAAGTGTGTGACTGATTATGGTGTTTCTTCGGCTTCTACTACTGTGTTTTTTAAAAGCCATATTCCATGTGCAGTTTGGCTGGTATTTGGTTGGTTGGTTGGTTTTTTGTTCATAAGAATTAGCTTAAATATTTTGCCCTAGAATTTTAAGTCTATGAGATTCAGGGTAACCCAGAACCAGTAAGGATTGATTTGATATGCTGCATGCATGTCCTGAAAATCCCAGATTGGATTTGTGATATAATTAGCCACAATATTAAAGGATCTGAATAGACCCATTGTCATATATATAATAATAAAAATTAATATTTTTGACCAAAACTAATTCCATACAAAACAATTTCCAAACAACTAATTCCATACAATCCCGATTACAATCTCAAGAAAATATTGTTATTTTATATTGAATTTGTACTAGAATAACTGCTCACTTCAGAGCAATTATTCTGGTTTAGATAAAAGGTACACAACCCTGAAATCAAGCCTTTAACATAGGTCCTACTGCTATCTCCAAAAATACTGCTGACTGAAAGTCACAGAACTTTTGTTTTGATGTTTCCAAGGAAACACATCTTGCCTCCTCTGCCAGTTGGTTTCACCATATGCGGAAGATACGTATTTTTTTCTCACTGTGTAGTCCTCTGGATTGCTTTAAAATTTCCTCCTGTGATGACTACATGTTTCACTCTGCATCTGCTGTGTCTTTGCATTGAATCGAACCACGCTTTCCTCCTGATCTTGATTTACCCGTGGATCAGGCACCAGACTGATTCAGCTGTCTTCCAGTCAACAGTACATTGTAGCTGATTGTACATTTCAGGCGTTTGTTACTGGCTTTGTTTTGGTGTTTTTTTTTTTTCACTGAATGTTTCCGTCACTCAGGCTCCTTTACTCCTACATGCTTCTGCAAAATGGTTCCTATGGTGACACTGTTAAATACCTTTCCGTGTGCCTTGCATTGCCCTCTATCATCTTTGCCTTCAGAAGAAAAGGTGGTATTATGACATCCCATCCACACTGCTTCTGTAAGGCTAAACCAACATTTTATAGCGTGTATTCATTTTACAGAGCATTTCAGTACATTTCTTACTTTTTGAAGGTCTTTATTAAATAGCAGTATGCATGAATTTTCAGTTCTCATTCATTTTCTATTGCACTGCCCATGTTTCTTTTTTCTCTGTAGAGCTTGCTTTCATGAGTGCTGTCTGCCTGCAGAACCTGACACCTCTGATGCAAAGGGCACTCTCCTGAAGCTGGCCATGCTCTTGACTTTTAAAGTGCTTTCAGGGCTTTATTACAATTTGAGTAAATGCCTTCCTGTTCGTGAGTGTTGCACTCATGCATATTTATATTACTTCAGAGACCATGGTAAAAAGGTACAAGGATCAGCTACATGGTGTCATCTATCAGCTTCAGGAAAATGCTTCCAAAGGACTGCTAGTACTATTTATAGGGCATACACTATGCCAACCTAGAAATTCACCTGCATACTCTTTGGGAAGCATAAAGTAGCTTGGACAGTTTTATTGAATGTCATACCTCAGAATAATTGCAAGGTAAAGCATGTTCTGCAGTGTAGGTTATGGCATGTCAGCTACTTTCTTCATGATAATATTTTACTGTAGCCATTTCTATATATCTGATTTGGCTCCATAGCTACCATTTCTGAGACTCCATATGCATTTTAAAAGAGAGAATCAGCAGGATAATAACATGTCGGTTTTGTCTACCTATAGATTGTTAAGTACAAGTATGCCATGGCCCTCTGAAGTATTACAGGAGACTTTGGTTTCTCACATGGAAAAGTTAATCTTTGCTGTATGTATACCAACCTGAGATTTTCCATTTTCTTTTCATTTGTTCTTTTCAATGCAAATATTCTGGCAGGATCTTTATCCATTTTTTGTACATGATTACTACTAAAGATGTACTGTGGTTCTAACAGCATTGCACATGTAAATCATTATTCCTACTGACGCCTCTGTAACAGCTTTGGAACAGCTCAAGCGCAACATAGTTAACTTTTCAGTGAAGAATCTGCCTTGATTTGCAATCTAGAAGAATTTCTTCAGTTTTTTTTTTTTTGTGTGTGTTTGTTGAAACTCAATACACTACATGAAATGTGGAGAAAAATCTTAATGTGCAGACTTTGCATTATAGAAATGAGTGATTAAATTCTGGTCCAGTTGGAAGAAGAGACTCTGCATAAATACTGCTTCAGTAGTCTTGAATTGCTAGTGGCTTTTGTAGGCAATTGGAAAAGGTGACTTCCAAGCTCACTATGTAATTGCCACTTTCGCAATTAATACAAAGCTGATATTTTTTATTATTTCTGTGGTTAGGGTGAGAATTTAGTACAAAGAGGCACACTGTCTATATGTAACATAGGGAAAATCTCCAAAAATACAGGGCTCTGTCAAAATTCTCAAAGACTGTCGTTGATTTGGTGCTTTAAGCTGGATCTTTTCTATAAAGTCTAACCTAACTTTTAAAAAATTGAAGGCAAAAGCTTTGAAGTAACATAGGTCCTTACCACATCTTCAGTAACATCCATAATAATTCTTAATTTTTAACTTTGTACTGCTAGTAAGTCTTGCGTACTTTTGCTTATAAGGGTTGTCAATAAATGCCTCTGGTCTGGAAAGATTTTGTATGTGATATGGTAGAAATTTGAAAGCTAGAGGTTTGCATTGTTATCTCCCAAAAATAGAAATAATATTTGTATTTTGTATAAGCAGTAGCTTGCTGTTGAGCAAAGCCAAGATGACATTGCTCCCTAAAAGGCAGAATTATGCCTAAAAATATCTCCTTAGGAAGTGGTAGATTTTTATCTATATACTGGTAAAACAGATTATGTTTTCACTTTGCCTCTTTATTCAGTCTTGAAAGGTGGGTAATGGTGACACAAGGTAAGTGATCTCAGTTCTTGTGTTTTCACCCGTCAGTGTGTAGTACCCAGGATCTGGAACTGCAGAATGTCTGTTCAGTCCTGAACTATAGCACACACAGGGCATATATATCCTGAAATATGTTACCAACTGCCTGATAAACACGTCTCTAAAGGGTATCTGCATTTGTTTATTTGGATGAGCTAACAGAATGGCATAACCACATGCCTGGTACAGATGCTAAGTTTCAAATCCATGGTCTTATGGACAAAAAATACTAGAAATCACCAGTGTAAGGATTGTTATTTACTACTTTATTTGGATTGATTTGCTTTAACCATGGGGACTTTGTGTGTTCGGTTGGTTTTTTAAATGGCCTCAAGCCATATTGGTGTAGATTCTCTAATGACATCATAGCCTGAGGGAGACACTGGAAGTGGAAAATTTCAGCCTGAATGGTTCAAATATCACAGTTATGAGCACTAGAGAATGAGATCTCTTAATGGGAAATGTTTGTCACCTTTAGTAGGGAAAGAGGCTTGTGATATTGCTTATGATGCAGAAAGAACAGGTTTTAGTCGCAGTGTTTTTTAACTTTCTCAGGATACGAAGTGTAATGTAACTGAAGTGATCAGATGGTATTAGTTTATGGCAGTGAATGGTTCATTCCAGGTGCAATTAATAAAGTAGATTATGTCCTTTGCCATCTGCTTAAGTTATGTTTATGAGAAAAATGCTTTCCTCCAGGTGTAAGGACACAGATAACTGTGTGTTGATAGCTTGAGTTATTGACTATATTCGTGCTTAAAATTCCTCACTTGAAAAAGAAAACCAAGGCACCGGCAAAACAGCATAGGTGTATATATGCGCTACATTTGCTGAGATGCCTTAATTCTCTGAGGCTAATTAGTGATCCCCATACCTGAGCCCATGGTGGCTTTGTCAGTGCTTCTGGCCTCTAGCTTCAAATATCTGTCTAGGGTGGGAAAGATGGCGTAGAACATGATACTGAGCAAAAAAGCTGAGGCCAAACGTGATGACTCCATCCCTATGGCTTTCTCCCAGTGTCATTGTGGTTTTTAGGACAGATGTAAGGTGGGCTAAATCTGTTGTCTAATGCTAGACGATGTTATGAAGTGCCTAGTGTGAGGTGGGATGCATTTTTTTTGGGCCTTTCTGAATCATGCAGCTGTCACACAGGACTATGGTTGTGAGGTCAAGGTTCATGGCAGTCCTTTCCAGTCTGAGGTTCCCTAGATTCCTCCCCTACCAATGAGGGCAATGCCAAAGTTGCCATAAACCTGCCTTCTAACTACAAACAAGATTCCTGAAGATGTCTGAATTGCTGGAATATAAAAGTACAAGGCATTTTTATTTTCAGGTTGCATTACCTGTTTTTTAGGGGAATATAATGGTCTGAAGAACACCAAGAGGTGTATTTCTCAATCACTTATCTGTACCATACGACTGAATAATTTAATCCAGTATCTTGTTTCTCTCTGTGCCTGGGAAAATATAACTGGAGACAATTTAAAGGTGGAATGTACACTAACATATTTGATGGGGCATTTTTTTCTGACTTTCTGTCTGATGTGAGGTGCGAAGGGTATCTTTCATTAATTAACTTTGTCTGCATTATCCCTATAAAGGGTCTAATTGGTTTATAACTCTTACTAAATCGTTTGCCTGAATGGCTGTTTACAGCAGTTGAACTGGGTTATTTTTTTCAATTTTAAATTAAAAGGATATGCCCTCTCCTGCTTTTTATTCTCTTTCTTCTTGCATTGAATGTTCCCTTCCTCCTTCATTATGAGAGGGGGTCATTAAACTTACAAGCTCAATACCCTTAATGTCCCTATGGCAGATCCCCTCCAGCCCTTCCACCTGTTTACTTTATAGCTGTTACAAGTTCTGCCATCTCAATGTCACTGTGGGTTTTTTAAGTGGCGCTTTTTTTTTTTGGGGGGGGGGGGTGGTTTTGTTTTTTTTTTTTTTTTAGATCATTAAGGAAAACCCAAATGCAATTCCTTTCAATTTCTTCATCTTAACAGCCCTCCTTTGAAAAACTGATCACTCTGCTCTTCATTCCTTCCCTTACCCTATTTCTGAACTGACAGAATACTGTCTTACCCAGAAGTTATGTTTCTTTATTATCTTCTTATGAAAAACTTTACCAAGGGCTTTATAAATGTTATACATGCTCTCACCTTTTGCAGACTGTTCCTTTCAAAAGGATTTCATTTTCTTTTGGAAAAGCAATCCTATTTACTTTCTATTATGCTTCTCAAAGTGTGCAATAATTCTATTTCAGTCGTTCCATCATGGATGAACTGGCTAGGACTGAGTAAAAGTTCTACTTGCCAAGTATTCATACGGTCAACATAAAGCTTTTTAGCTGACTGAGCTGCTAACAGGAAAGGAAAAAAAATAATGCAATGTCTTCATTAACTCAGCTGAAAGTTGGTATCTTAAGAAAGTACAGATTGAGGACTTTCTGGTGCTGCTGGCTGTGGCTATTTAATCACCATTTTTTTTTTCAGTACCATGTGTTCCGACATACCTTTCTCAGATTGTGCTTCTTCAATCAGAGCTTCTCAGCTCTCCTTGTGTAAAGAAAATTACTACAAAGGCATCATCTCACCTCCCTGAAAATATCCTTACTCTCCTTGGTCAACAGTTTTATGTTTTACACCACATGCCAGTGTGGTAGACCTCTGAATTCATTGCTCCTGCCACAAATAGAAGTGTGAGAGGATGAAGAAACTAACCTGGGTGATTTGGAAAGCTGCCTACCATCTGGTATAGGCATAGCTGGCTGTGGGTTTAATGGTGGCAAGAATCCTTATCATGCCTGCACTCGCCTGGGTGTCCTGTGGGGATGTAGCACATGGGGCTGATGTGCAGCATGTGTTCAAAAAACTAACTGCTTCAAAAATGTCAATTCATACATTTAGGAAAATGAACTATGTGGTGTGATTGTCTTTAGCAGCAGGGAACTGGGCAAAATTAAGTGGCAGGTCCTTAATGACCTGTGAAGCAAACTAATGAAAGGGACTGAAAAGTGCACATAAAATGCCATGAGCATTTTATATCCAGTCTGTCTTAGTGAAAGGCACAGTGAGAATTAGACTGTCTTGGTTTAAGTCTGCATAACCATGCAAAAAAGCATATGGGACTGATGATGAATTGTAACTTCTGTTCTAAAAATAATTTTTTTAAAAAACTTAGGTTACTGGAATATAAACCTGTATGTGGTCTGGAAAAAAATATTCTGCTATGTCTCAACATAATGCCTTGCTGAAGGGCTGGAATATTAAATACTGAATACCAGTTTCATAATGGATGTCATTATAATTCAGGAATTGCAGAAGTAGCTGGTTTTGAGGAGATAACAGCAACTACTTTTATTATTTGCAATGACAGAACATGGCATGGCAAACTGATATTTGAGTTAAGGACCAAACCTACATGATGTATGGCAATGCAAAGGCATTTTCAGGACCAAAGTAATGTTTAACAGGATTTGTACTCATAAAGAATGTCTATGGTTTTGAAAATTCTACCTGTAGTCTATGTTGTAAAACAAATAGAAATTGTTAATCACAGAAATAGATTGTTTTCTGAAGCAGCTACATATTTGTGATAAACAGCACTTGATAATCACAACTGACAGCATGATTATTTGGCAAACAGAAATGATGCAGGTCCTGATTCCCCACTGCTGCATATCACTCATGGACATTCAAACCTGGGTAAAGTGATATTCAGTCTGTCAGTAGTGTGCTGCATTCATTTAGCAATTGAATGAGATGACTGTGCTTCTAGGAGAGGAAGAATTTGGGTAATGACAATTCTTAGCTTTTTCCAAGCTGTTTCCAAGTTTAGGTATGTATGCTGGCTGGTGAGCATAAAATTAAACTGGCATAACTCAGGAATCCTAAACTGAATGCCAGAAAGGGTATGTCAGATAGATTGGCAGACATAAAATTAGCTCCCAAGATTATACATGAAGTTTACTTTATATAAACATTGGTTTAGAAACAGACACAGGCATGAGAGGGGACTGTAGCTACACTAGCATTGTGGAGTGCTAGGAAGAGGTTTGGGGAGCAAAACAGTAACTGTTGAGTACTCAGCACCTGCATTATTTGTATTTCTGTAGGTTTTACTGTGGATAGGCTTTAGTCTGGTCCTGTGGGCTGGCAGCCCTTTTGAATACAGAGTTGAGCAGGTAACTCCTGGAGAGCAGTCTGCTCTTAAAGGCTCCTCTGCAACGCTTTGTTTCTGGAGTATGATACCAATCTGAATTACAACACTATAATACTGTCTCATCTGAATCCCCTATTTTAATTACACAATTAAAAGATTCAGTCATTCTGCATTTAATTATTGCACAACAAGCAGTATAAACCTTTCACTCCTTTCTGTGCAGGCTCCAGTATCAGTGTGAAAGGTGCAATAAATTGGCTCAAATGAGCCCTGATCTTTAAAGAAAATCTATGAGTAGTTGGTTTCGAATCCTGAAAATGACTCGCTGGGGTATCTGCAAATAGGATAAATCTTAAATCTCAGATTTATCACTGTTCAAGCAGTCTGGCTACGTTCTGAACATACAGGGTTTTCAATTAACTTCTTGAGGCATGCACATCTCCCCATGCAGCATATAGGAAAACAAGCAGCCAGGGCTCTTTTCAGTAGTCTGTGCTGTATCATGTGGTCTGACTGAGATGCCCGAAAGCACAAGAGAAACCTGGTCCTTACAAGAGAGATGGCAGGAGGAGTGGGAGTCCTGTGCTGTTTTGGAGCAGCAGTAGGAAGCAGAGAATCGTACCACAGAGCACCTCAATTCTATTAATGCCAGTGTGTCAACCAGTGAATTTAATACCTACATTTCATGTTTTGTGGCACCATGCTGATTAGATATATAAATCCTTATTTGTGTGTAACCCTAAAATTCATACTATTAGCAATGCTGAAGACACTGGTGTGCCACTGTGAAATAAGATGGTGCACTTATTTCTTACTGTAGCATAAAATAACAATTTGTGATGATGGTTCATCGTGCATTCAAATGAGTAGTTAGCAGGGATTTGCCATGTTAGTGACTGTTGAAGTGTCTGTTTTTCTTCCTCTTTTATCATCCTCTTTTGGTGACCATTAGCTTATGTTTGGTGTTTTTTGTTTGCTTTGCTGTTGTTGTTTGTTTGTTATTTTTTTAGGGAAATTTCTTTTCCTCTATTTGTTTTCCCTTCACTAAGTTACTAGTTTACAGTCTTACTTCTTGACAGTAGCATTGTGATACAACTTAGATATGCTTAAATTGCTCCCTGGGAAGGGATGAAATATCATGAATGCACCAAAACTGAATGGTTTAACCACAGATAGTATTATTTCTTCTACAAATATACAGTTGTTACAGAAAGGAGGTGTGTTGACTCTTTCATCAACTGGACAGATCAGAACATGTTTAAATTACTTCCTATAGAGAAGATAATACAATTTATGTTATAAGTAACAAATGATAGGCTCAAATTACTAGTCAATCATTGTTATTAATGGCAGAATCAAATAGTGCTGCATGTTTGAAAAACATCAGCCTAGCATGTTTCACTTTCTGCAAAGAGCAAATAGAAGAGACACTTATTTGCAGCATATTTCACTTCCACTTCCATTACTATATCCTAATAATGGTGACATTTAAAAATATATTTTTGCAATAATACCATCAGAAAGCCATCTAGGCTTCATATGAACAGCAGAGGTCATAATGAATACTTATTATTATCTGTGGGAGCATCATATTTCTTTTAGAGGAGATAAACTGAAATACATTTGTTAAATGTACCATAAATGCACTATTACCAGGGGTTTTAATTTTCCTGCTGTAACAGCCCAGGTTGATAAATTGTCTTGGTTAGCACTAGAAAAATTAATATTAAAATTAAGTGGGTCTCAAATATAAAAAATACTGACATGCTCAAGAGTCATTATAGATTGATTCATATGAGGAATTAGCAGATCTATCAGCGAGGAACAGGTTTCATCTATTTATTTACCTCACACCTGGGATAATGATAACCAGCTCATTAGTGAGTTTAAAAAGAGCATATCATTGCCAAGAACATGTAATGACCCAGATCTCCCTCCGTTGTGTTGTGTATCCCATGCTTATGGTATGTTTTCTCAGTTGTATGCTCATGTGAGAGCAGTGGCAGCATCCAGTGTGTTCCCTCACATCCTTCAGTGTTCGTCATGGGACTGGGCTGGCTGCACACTCAGGCAGGTAGCGAAGAGCCTCGATATGCTCTGAGCTGTTTAAGAGGACTGAAACCCCAGGCCTGAATCCCTCTCTTCTTGAATGTGACTGAGAGCAAACTTACGAAAGATGCCTGGGCTCGCAGGAGGAGGAGGTAGACAGGGGTCCAAAATGAGACCTTCATTGCTGTGAAGCAGCAGGAAAAGCAGACTTCAAGGGAATCACTGGAAATGCCTCATCATTCTGGAAATAAAGGCATAAATCAAGGCAGGAAGAGAAAAGTTGGAGACTCAGTAGGATTTAAAAAAAAGAATCTGCTCCCAAAGACATGTCAGTTTATTATCTATGGGCCAGTGGGAGCTTGGGCCCACATCTCTTCTTCTTCAAGTGTATTTGCAGCTAGGATATTGAGCAAAACACTGCATAACAACCTCCTCTGCCACCTTTTAAGATAGGAGAGTCTGTGTGCCATCTGTGACATCAGGCAGTTGACGAACACTCACTCTGTGAGATTCTGTAGGGACAGTCAGGGCTTTGGTGCTTTATTGCCTTCTGTTACATCTCAGGCAAGTGGCTGGCTGATAATGGGCCCAGCTGGAGCACCTCTGGGGCCTGTACGCAGGCACCTACAGTGTGTTTAGGACCTGCAGGGGAATGGTCAGAGAGCTTCTGTGTCCCTAATTGCTGTATGAGGCCTTTTTGTTTGCTGTTGAAGACTTGTGCCAAAAGTCTGCGAAGTCCTGGTTTAGGTGTCCAAATCCTCTGGAACTTTCCTGTGGTTCTGTCTGACTGATCAGCAATAATAATTGATGTAACAGAGATAATGATGTTGTGTGGATCACTTCTCAAGCTATGCTTTTTGTACAATGTATGCTGATGAAAACTGTCTTCCTGGTTCAGTTCTGTAAATCAGTGACAACAAAATAACTAAGGAACATTACAATAAAATCAGCATGTACATGAAAAAAGAGGCTTATAAAAGGTGAAAGCAAGGATAGGAGGCCTGGGAAGAAGACAGGGATGCTGTCCAGGAAGCTAGGGACCAGGTTAGGAAAGCTAAAGCCTGGTTAGAATTAAACTTGACTAGGGATGTTACGGATAACTGGAAGGGATTCTATAGGTATGCTGCAAGTAAAAGACAGACTAGGGACAATGTGGGCCCTCTCTGGAAGCTATCAGGAGAAATGGCTACCCTAGGCTCACTGGAGGAGAGGATCTGGGTCGAGACCATCTTAAGAAGCCAAACATACAGACGTCCAGGGGACCTGTTGAAATCCATCTGCGGGTCCTGAAGCAGCTAGCGAATGAAGTTCCTAAGCCACTGTCCATCGTATTTGAAAAATATTGGCAGTTAGGTGAAGTTCCCAAGGACTGGAAAAAGGGAAATATCGTCCCCATTTTCAAGAAGGGGAAAATGGATGAGCCGGGGAATTATAGGCCAGGCAGCCTCACCTCTGTGCCTGGCAAAATCTTGGAGCACATTCTCCTGGAAGGTATGCTAAGACACATGAAAATCAACAAGGTGCTTGGTAACAGCCAGCATGGCTTCACTAGGGGGACTCCTGCCAGACCAATTTTGTGGCCTTCTATGAGGGGAGTGCAGAAGTGATGGACAGGTGTAGAGCAGTTGATGTCATCTATCTGGACTTGTACAAAGCGTTTGACACTGTCTCACATGACATTCTTGTCTCTAAGTTGGAGAGACTTCAATTTGATAGGTGGACAACTCAGTGGATAAAGAACTGTCTGGATGGCTGCAAGCAAAGGATTATGCTCAATGGCTCAATGTCCAGCTGGATACCAGTACCAAGAGGTGTTCCTCAGGGATCGGTGTTGGGTCTGGTCTTGTTCAGCATCTCTGTTGGTGACATGGACAGTGGGATAGAGTGTGCCTTCAGCAAGATTGTCAATGACACCAACCTGTGTGGTTCCGTTGATACACTGGAGGGAAGGAATGCCATTTAGAGGGACCTTGACACACTTGTAATGTGGGCTGTTGCCAACCTCATAAAGTTTAACTATGCCAAGTGCAAGGTCCTACACCTGGGTGGGAGCAATCCCAGGCACAGCTCCAGGTTGGGCAGAGAAGAGATTCAGAGCCGCCCTGAGGAGAAGGATTTAGGGGAGTTGGTTGATGAGAGAATGAACATGAGCCGGCAGTGTGCTCTTGCAGCCCAGAAAGCCAACCATATCCTGGGCTGCATCAAAAGGAGCATGACCAGCAGGTCAAAGGAAGTGATCCTGCCCCTCTACTCTGCTCTTATGAGACCTCCCTTGGAGTATTGTGTGCAGTTCTGGTTTCCTCAACATCAAAAGGACATGGAATTGTTGGAACAAGTCAAGAGGAGGGCCATGAGGGCGATCAAGGGACTGGAGCACCTCCCATATGAAGATAGGCTGAGAAAGTTGGGGATGTTCAGCCTGGATAAGTGAAGGCTGAGTGGAGACCTCATAGCAGCCTTTCAGTATCTGAAGGGGACTTATAAGGATGCTGTGGAGAGACTCTTAATTCAGGACTGCAGTAATAGGACAAGGGGTAACAGGTTCAAACTTAAACAGGGGAAATTTAGATTGGATATGAAGAAGTTCTTTACTGTGCGGGTGGTGAGGCAGTGGAATGGGCTGCCCAGGAAGCTGTGAATGCTCCATCCCTGGTGCTGTTCATGGCCAGGTGGGACAGAGCCTTGGGTGACATGGTTTATTGGAGGTGTCCCTGCTCATTGTAGGGGTTTAGGTCTAGATGATCTTACGGTGCTTTCCAACCCTAACTATTCTATGATTCTATGATTTTAATATGTTTCCTTCTTACACTCTGTGCTATAAATGTCAGGCTACTAAAAGACATTCTCCATGTTGTCATGCATTTTAACTGCCTAATTTGGCTATTCAATTTGAACTCCAAATGCAACAGTCTCTGGATTTCTAAACCTCCTGGCTAATGGAATTGATGGTTTCAGCAGTGTCCTATGAGAAAATTACATGCTACAGGCTGTGCCAAATTAGCTTAATTTTTTTTTTAATTTAAGGGGCACACACTTGCTGCTGGATGAAGGCTAGTACAAAATTGGACATAGTTGGCTAACAGTAATGTTATAATTTCTCATTTTTCTTTATTTTGTCTGCTAGGTACAAATGTACCTTCAGAGTTCAGCCAAGAGGAAAAATATTGACAATATTAGCATCTAATAGAAAGTGTATTTGTTATTTGCAGATCTTTTTCTTCGTTAGTAATTTCTTTTAAAGAGACTTCAAGAAAATTAATAGTTCCTTTTCAATGGCTGCAGAGATTATATTTTATAGTTTTCCTTTGAACACTTATAATCTTCTAATAGCTGGGGTTTTTTTCCAGACAACATGACAATAATTGCTAGATTATAAAAAGACTGGTTTGATCATGCTTGAACACCAGCTTGATCCTATTTCCATCAAAGTTAGGGAGACTTCTTTAACAAGAAGAGAGTTGGAATTTGCTTCATGATTGTTTCGTTTCTCCTGCCAAATGCTCTTTCACTCATCCAAGACAGTGAAGATTTCTGCTTTCAATCACGGTGCTGTAATTCTGGTCTAACTGCATTGACTCAATGCACTTGTTTTTGTAGAGATCAGTACAAATGAGAGAAGGATTTATCCCAGTCGCATTCATGATTCTTGTTAGTGAGGCAATGTACTGTATAATTGGCTCTATTAATAAGAATTTCCCAGCATTAACTTATTTTTCAGTATATATATGGAAACAGATGGAATATATCTTAGTCTCTAATAGATATGAAAGGTACAATATCCCAGACAGAAAAAGGTTTTATTTGGCTGGAATTTTCGATCTTTTATCCTGAAATTTAAAAATAACAACAAATTACATGTGTTGCTATCCATTGCTCTTTTTTTGTTGCTTATCTGTCCTGGACATCATAACAGCTGACAGAATAGTAACTGTTTTGAAGGGTTAGATCCTAATGTAAAAAGCACGCAAGGTGCTGTTTATTATGCTGCTTATATATGCTCCAGAGGACTGGAGTGTCTCTCTTAAGAGGAAAGGCTGAGAGAGCTGGGCTTGTTTAGCCTGGAGAAGGGACAGCTGAGAGGGAATCTTATCAATGCGTACAAATATCGCAAGGGTGGGTGTCAAGAGGATGGAGGCAGACTTTTTTCAATAGTGCACAGCAAGAGGATGAGGAGCAATCGGCACAACCTGAAAAACAGAAAGTTCAGCCTGAATATGAGGAAGAACTTCTTTTCTTTGAGAATGACTAAGCACTGGAACAGGATGACCAAAGAGGTTGTGGGATCTCCTTCCTTGGAGGCATTCAAGAGGCATCTGGATGTGATCATATGCAAACTGCTCTAGGTAAACCGGCTCTAGAGGGGCTCGGACTAGGTTATCTTCAGAGGTCCCCTCCAACCCAACCATTCTGTGATTCTGTGATATGTAGCACTCAAAAAGTGCCATAGATAGATGATACAGAAATATGTAATTTGAATCTAAGGCAACTTGTGGATAATTAAAATGAAGAATATGAAAATAACATGAAAAAAAGGAAAATCCTAACTAAATTCACATACTTATAGTTTCATTGAGATTGGGATTTCAGCTTGAAAAAGTTGTAGCTGAGATAGTGATAAAAAAAGAGGAAAGGAGAGGGTCTTTTCTAAACAGCTGGGGTGTCTTAATATAAGATCTTGAAAGGAGCCTTTATATTGTTTAACTTTGTGGAAAAATAGTTTGAGTGGGTGCTGTGATAAATCTGGGAGTTCTCAGGCAATCTGAGTTATTACATTTTAGAGCCAAGAATTTACTTGGCATGGATTTTTTATATGACCCTTGACATACTTATTTGTGCTGCACTTCGTCCAAACAAGAAGGGATCATGATTATACTGTGCATAGAAATCTGGAATATATTCAAATAATAAAAGACAGAAAAAGATAATTTTGTTCTCATAAGTTCTGATATGCAAAATAGCTAAAGGTGGTACTGATTTCTGTGCTTGCCTCCTTTTTTATGTTTTGGCATATTTCTGTGTGTATGTATTTAGCTGTCTGTTTCTCATTTGTATACACGTGGCCCAAGAATTCATGCAACATAAATTAAGCCTGTATTTCCTGTCAGATACGTTATTTGTGAAGCAAGAGTCATTGCACCTTGTTATTTAGCCATTATAGCACTTTCAGGAAGTTTAAATTATTCATCTTTACGAAAGGAATATGAAATTTAATTCTGATTTGAGCATGCCATTTCAAACCACCTTCGTTCTCATTAGGGTTCTGGTAATCTAATGTTAGATTCATTACCATCTAAAATTATTGCAATCTGCTGCCTTTTGTTTTGATTCAAAGTCCGTAATTGTGCCACATGATGTCAGTAATTACTGAGACTGCTTTAGGAAGATACGCAAAGATGCAGCAAGAAAAGATGATCAAGCCAAGTTTAGATTTGTTATGTGGTCGTGCATGTGCGTCAGAAACTGCATTTTAGTAGTGTATCTGTTTACGCTTGATATTGCATAAATTCCAGAAAAGGAGGAATTACATTAGAATATTAGGAAAACATACTAAATATAGTCTTGAATCATCCAGTACTGAAAGGAAAGGACTTCTATCCACACAAAGATGAAGCTTCTATTGTATTTAACAATTCTTTACTCCCATTTCTTTTAAAGGTAATATATGCACTTCTCTTTGTAGAATCAGCTTCTCTTCCATGCAAACAGATTAAAACACCCAGAGCTGCTGAAAAAGAATGTTACTGACTTCAAATAATGTTACAGATTATATAAGGTAAAGCATTATTCACTGTTTTGCAATAGTACTATATTTTATTAATTTTGTCTTCTCTTTTTAAATGAATAAGGCAGTCTTTCCACCTGAAAAGGAAGGATGAAGTGAATTTATATTTCTAGTCTTTGTTTTCATACATCTTACTATGAACATTTCATTAACAAAATGAGGTTCTACAAATATGAATGTGAAATACACATCCAGAATAGTTTACTGCAATAATGTAACATTACTTCAAAATGAGATCCATCATTAAAAAACTTGTATCTTTGAGGGAGTTTCAGTCTACTAATGGGACACAACATTGTGGGTCTCTGTTATTTTTTATAAGGTTAGAAAATATGGATATGAGAACCCACATACACAGTTGTGATGGCAAATGCTCAAAGTGAAGTATTTGATAGGTCCTAATTTTCATCCCATGAAATTTTACTTCTCTCTAAAATTTAAAATCTTGGTGGCCAGAAGCAATTGATTTTGAGAATTCAGTGGTTTTTTTACTTTAGAATTTTTTTCTTCTTTTTTTTTTTTTTTTTCCTAATTGTAGTACTTATGACCACCTATCTTTTAGAAGCTTTTATTTTTCTGGAGGTAGATGCTGTGGAGTAAATGAAAATAGAGGCATAGATGTTGTGTATTTTATTTTCTGATCCATCAAATTAAAGGATTTTCCATGTTCCATGATTGGAAGTAGAAAGAATTTGGAGAATCCTGTCAGAGTTCTGAAATACATGTACATTTATGGGGACACTTAAAATTAAGAAAGAGTAAGGAAAATCAAATAAACTTAGCAAAAAAAAACCTTTTCCTTTTGTTTTTTGCATGAAAAATGAAAATGTATCTAGTTTAGTGGCAGTTAACATAGTCCATTTGTGGAAGCAGCTATAAATGGAGTGCTTTATTAGACTGTGGCACACTTGGAATAAGTTTGTTTACTGCAGTGGGCATTATTTTAAATTTGCACTACAGAAAATGAGAACATGATGTTTCCTGAAATCACAAGTCAAAATTAAGAGGAAAGCCAGAGTTTAGGAAGAAGACAAGAAAGAAGATTATGTTAAAATCAAATGTAAGGAGCTTACAGTAGATAGACCAGGACTGCTACTCATATTTAGTCCTCAGTCTTATTTCATTAGGATTATGTGCTTACAATTACTGTGAATGGTATGAAAGGAGGAAAACCTCCTTGCAGGCTGGAGGCAAGGGTGATGACTGAAGAGTGTTACAAAAGCAAGCTCCTTTTCCAGATTAAAGATGTTTTTGCCAGATGATACTGACAACAGATTGCTGTTGATTAGCAGTATGATGAGAGAGGAGTTATTTGGAAATTGGCTTCAGATCATTTGGAGAACTCAGTAAGTGAGGAGATGAAACTAGATTCCCTGAAGGCATTAGGAAACCTGTAATCCCACAGTTGAACAAAGGCTAACAACAATAATCCTGATAAGAGTTCTCCAGCTGGTTTTATAAGAAAAGGAAATCAACTACTGTCTAAATCTAATCTAATCTAGATTACAAAAACCCAAAAATTAACTGCATTGAAGCAAGGCTGAGAACATTTTAAAGCAAAACTGCTTAACTGGGAGAGACATTCTGCTTTTGCTGTCTCATAGTTCCCAGTGTGACTGTCATTAACATCCCATGGTGAACTATTTGAACTCCTGATCTCTTTGTCTTCAACTCAAGCAGCAGTTTTTTAGACTTCCTCAAGATAGCTTTCAAAAAAAATCCAACAAACCAAACTGAAAATAAAAAAACAACACAAACAAAATGAAAATAAAACCAAATACCCCTCATCCCAGCCATTTCCACACCCCTTTCCCTCTGCTCCGCTCTCCCCTAAAATCAAGCGCCTCTCCTCACCCACAAAATACATCAACAGCCCTAGTGACTTAGTCTGGGGTGTCTTGTATTGGTCAATAGCAGGCAGAGGACAGGAGAGTAGAAGGACCATGGATTAGTCTAACATAGCAAATGTAGTACTATAATTGTAGTGCTATCACAGTGCCAGTGAGACTTCTTTCTAAAAAGAATGATAAACTTTAAGGTCCCTTCCAACCCAAACCATTCTGTGATTGTTTGTATTTCAAGGTTGAAAGTGTGTAAAGGTGATACTGATTGCCAAACCACATAGAGGGTAACAC
>JASSUY010008423.1:4641-20138 GCA_032466535.1 Forpus xanthops
CACACTCTTTCCACACTTCACTCTCCCCAGCAGTCCCCTTACCCCTCCATGTTTAAGAAGATCTCTTAGGGTTTTTTTTTAGAAGTGACCAAAAGTAAGGTCTGAGAACTAACATTTCCAAAGGCACCTTCCTGTAACTCAATTAATAATTTTTTTAGATATTTAATTTAGGATGCTTTTTTTCATTGTCAAATGTATAAAAACTAAGTATGGAGTCTTAATATTTTGACTCAGGCTACTTTTTGATTTTCTAATTAACAGTGGGAACCTAAGATGAATTTTCAGAGATGACTGCTTCGTTTCTAAGCATTAAGATACTCCAAAATTATTCCAGTTTCTGTATGAAGTAATTTATATGTTTAGAAAGTATTACCCTAGACTGCTATTAGAACGCATATAATCTCTTGTCTGATGTACTCTAAAGATTTTATGTTTCTGAGCATGAAGAATTTAGAATTACATCAAGCAAAATTCTCTGGAATTGTTCCAAACATTTAAGCAAGTAATTGAAGAACAGAGCAATATCTGAATCACAAAATGTGGTGGACAATACTGGTTTGCAAAAGAATAACTGAAAGAATAAATTAATAAAACTCTTTTGAATGTGTATGCAGCAACCAATCTGCAGTAACTACATGAACATAAGTTGACAGTCTTTAGGGGGGAAATGAACTATAAGCAATGAACAATTGTCGGGTTTATTTTTGTTTTTAATTAAAAATTAAATTAATATTTCACAGTGAAATTCCCATTCTCTGACAGAAACATCAGATTTCAGAATGTCTGCTGCTGCATTACGTAATTTACAATGTAAAAAGAAAGTTAGCTATATTATGAACTACAGTAGCCTCTATTATCAACAGGGATCTGGTTAATGTTAAAACAACACAGATATAAGTGTTATATTATGTTTTCCTCTGCTTCTTTACCATCTTTGTTACATAGTGTCATGTAGGATTCACAGATAGATGCCTTTCATGACGATAGGAACTAAATGAAGAGCTACAAAAGAAGGAGCATGATTACCTCTTTCATTTAAAGCAAAGTATTTAGAATACTTGCCTACTTCTGAAGAAATTGATGAGTAAAAATGGGATTCACATAGGATATGCGAGACCACATTCCACTTAAAGGAGTTCCAGTCTGTAACAATAGTAATTTCAAAGAAATGCAAGGATTATTAATATAAAATATTTAAAAAAAAAAAAAAAAAAACAAAAACAAAAACAAAAACAAACAAAAAAAAAATGAATAAAGGAGTTATTAATTTATTTCCTGTTGTTTATCTTGCATAGAACAACTGAAGATCATGAAGCTCACTGAGAAGTATGACTCCAGTGTTTGCAGTAGTCTATCAGAAAATGAGAGCCCCTGAATCTTAGAATTGCTTAAAGTGATACAGTCAAATCCATTACAGTTTGAATGGTCATTTATGTCATCAGTGGTAAGATTAGGGAAATTTCCGAAGATTTTTAGCCTAGTTTCTTGTACAATTTTTAGCTGAGGCATTTTCAGCTGAACCTTTAATTTTTTTTTAAATTATTTTTTTAAAACATGCATAGAAATTCATACATTTATTATAGTGACATATGTGGAAATATGCATATTATTTGTGTAGAAGACTGCATTTTATATTAAAATATGTGTAAGGTTCATATTAAAAAATCTATACAAATTTTATAAATCTATTATATTGTAAGTTTATACATGTCGACTTTATATAGCTATATATCTGTAGCATATATATGAACAGTACTGATAAAAATTTAAGGGTTCCATACGTACAAAAAAAACCCCTTAAATTTACATTTTTAATTATATAAAAAAAAGGATTTTTCAGTATTTGAAATACAGAAAGTGCAGTAAAAATCCATAGCACATAATATTACGGATTCAAGACTTCAGTTGTAATTGGTATAAACTAAAGTTCAGCCATGGTAATTTAAAATATGATGTCTAGGATGCCATTGTAGAATTCACTGATAATGGAAATTACCAGATTAAAATAAAATCATGTGTCAAGTAGAACTATATATTTTTATAAAAAGTAATAATATATTCTGCTGCTATAGGAATTTGAAAATATTTGTCATATTTCAAAGTTTAAATCAGAAAAAATGGAATGAAATTTAGTATGATATTAAAATTGTATTGGTAAATTAGATCTAAGCTAGCAAATGGGAAGTTAAGATTACCCTTTTTACTTCAGACAGAAGACACTGGATCCTTCTTTCTTTTCCCTGTAGGCTTTAAAATTGTCTGATGCTGTTAACCTTGAACTTATTGCATTTATGGTCTTTGTATAGGGAGATTTAAAAGAGATTCAGAGGAGTGACATGAATTGTGCAGCCTCATAAAACTCTTTTTACTGAACAAGCAGAAATACTCACACATCCCAGAATAAGCACTCTCTAAAGCAGTGAATCATGTAAAATAGTACAGTCTCCTGTGCAATTATCTATGTGGTTCCAACAGCATTTATAATTACATTTGTACTAACATGACAAAAATGACATGGCTGAATAGTTTTCAAGTCTGAATCAGCCCACGACCATCTCTTGGTTGGGGAGTCTGCAATGTGTTTTCATCGCTCTTTGCCATGCATAACATGGCAAGATGTATTCATGTATCCTACAAAGCAAAACTCCAAGGGTTTCCAAGGTCTCAAACCAGTGCACTCTTCATTGGACCCCATTATTTAAAAAAATAGTACAACTTACGGAATATTATGTTTACATGCCTGCGTAATTTTTTCAGGTTTAGTATCCTAGACTCTTTTGGAAATAAAAATAATGAAGTAGTGCCATATGAGACTGATTTGTCATAATTCTACACCTCCTTCCACCCTCTCCCAAACATGGTTTCACAAATACTGAAGAGATGTGTGTTCCACAGCTGTAATTCCAGATCAGAAAGTTTTAACTGAACAAAGTGTCCCTATGAAAATGAGCTCAACAGCAGTGACAAGATAACAGCGCGACTTCCACACAAATGATTACTATGTAAACAACTAAAAAAATATTTATCCAGATGAATTGCTGGCAATGGTAAAAAAATGGAGAAACTTATCAATGAGCTACATACGTGTAATATTAATTAGTTCTTTTCCAGCATTACTTCACAAACTAACAGATCTAAAGTACACTGCAGGGTTAGATGCTATTCAGTTAGCTTTCAATTCTCTTCATACAGATGTGTTTTGATGTAGATTTTTTTATATCTTTTGCAAAACTATTCCAAATTTACATAAGAATACATTAATTAGCTAGACACATACTTGTCTTTAAATCTACTGCCTATTCTGCTTAAGTAATACAGAGCTGGAAAATTGTGTCTTTTTGATGGCTTTATATTAATTACTGTGTTCAATGTCTCATTCCTTATGCGTGGCACTAAGATCTTTATTTTAAGGTCTTTTAAGCATCTTCATTATAATGGCACAGAATCTAATACATAGGAAAAGAAATTAAGTATAATTAATACAAGGAATAATTAGGAATCATTTAACACAAGGAAAGAAATTAGTTTTAGGTTAAACAACGCAAAAGATTTCCCTTGCACAGATTTTGGGAAAATGGTGTTAGATCTTTCAGGTAAAAAATAAAAGAATGGAGTTATTAAATTCCTGTAATTCTGAAAATATATATAATATTGAAAAATACAATAGAAAATTTAACATGTCTGAATATAATATTGCTGTTTAAGTACGTAAGTCTGAACTGAGAGGTCAAATCTATTTCAGTTAAGAAGGAATGAAACTTCTGTTCATGGTTCATCAGGCTTAGAACTACCATTTTATTGCATAATTTTAACCATCTTGCATCTGCACTACTTAATTTTTGAGCTGTTCAAAGACTGCAACTACTTATATATCATTTCAGGAGTCAATATTTCCTCTATTTTTATGTGTTATCTATAAAAGAGGGATACACCTATCAGTTTAAAAGTTAGTGTAAGTGCTTCTTTACCTTTTTTAAAGACAACATATTTAGGTCCAAGTATAATTTTTAGTTAAAGACAATTCATTTCAGTTACTGATATATCCTGCTGGCCAAAAATACCGCTTCTTGGAGAAAAGGCTGAATGAAGATGACTATATTTTATCTTTTACCCTACCTTTTGTGTACAGAAAAATAATTAAATAGTTTAGACAAATAGGGAAGTGTATATACAGTCATAAATAGTAACCAAACTTATGCTCAAAAATACACTGTATAAGAGTGCCATCTTCTGGAAATAGTATTACTTACATTTCTCATTTCAATACACTCCTTGGCTCACAAGAAATATTAGTTAAAGATTAATGATGTTTACTTGCCTGTTTGCCCTGTATGTCCTTTTTCATTTGTCTATGCTAGTTTTAAAGTTAGTAGTCCCTTTACAAACTTTTCTCTACAAGGAACTGAAGAGTGAGAATGCAATAGGCAGTCAGAATTTAGACTTTCAGGTTTTTAAGGAGTTGTACAACGTCTAAGGTTTAAAACAGCCTTCTCTCTACAGAAAAGAACCAGCTTTGCCTGGTTTAAAAAAGTTTTAAGCTTTTCTATTGATAATTTTTGACAAAATATAAAATGAAATGAGGCTGTTAATTCTCGTTGTCTGAAACCTTAAACTGAGTTCTCTGCTCTGTTCAGCCTGCTCTGCATGAGGGCCAAATGACTGGTTCTTAGACTACATTATATGTTCCTCTGAGGAAGAAACACGTACTCACACTCACACTCCACACACAGTCTCCACAACCTTCAAGGTATTTTTGAAGAAAAATAATTTGGACTAAAAACTCATTCTTCCAAATACACATACAATTTCTACTAATTCTGACAAAAATATTCCGGTCAAGGTACCTCTATTTCTAACAAAAAATGGTGGAATCCTGAGAGTTTAAATCCCACTTATAATAATAAAAAACCCTGTTTTTTATGAACATAGACAAATCAGGGTCCCAGAAATACCTCAATTAGACAGACTTGCCTTACAGAAGACCTTGTATCTGTAAATGGCATGCTTCAAACATATGTCAAGGTGTTGTATTTTCTGGGAGTGAGGCCTCAGGGAAGTGATGTGTAAACCACCATCCTCCCTTCTTGCCTTGGAACCCAATATAATTGAATCCCATCTATTGTACTTCAGATGTTTTTTTCTGTCTGTGGGTTTTGTTTTGTGGTTTTTTTTTTTTTTTAATTCCCTAGTGTCTATTTTTCATGTCATTTCTCATATTTCTGCTACCAAACCAAATAATCATTTGTCCTGTATCTCACTCTTTCCTTGTGCACTTAAAAGCCTTCAAAATTAAATTCCCCTTCTTCTCTGCTCTTACCTTCCCAGATTAAGTATACCTATTTGTCATCCTTCCAAGCTCTCTCTTTCTGTTGCCAACAGTCAGTCTACCCTTTCATACCTTCTGTTGTAGAGGGATTTTTTCTTTGGCCAGTCCCTATTTTCTGTTCAGCTGATCAACAACGTGCTCCACATATTCTTTCAAGAAACTTTTAAATATGCTGTTGTAACTTTTGTAGATATTTCTTCCTTCTCAGCTCAGAATCAAGATGAAAAAAAAAATCTAAAAAAGTTTGATCAGATTAAAATTTAAGTACATATAACACTTGTTCAAGGTAATCATATTATCAATATGTGTATTAAAACTGTTCACTTTTTCCCAAATTGTAAGCCCTCTCAGTTGTTTGAGTTGATAAACAGAAAATGCTTGCGTTGCTTTGGTTGTTAATTTTCAGTTCTGTATTCCATCTTATCATGTCTCCTATGAGCTGTTAATACTGATTTAGGAAATTTTAGTTCCCACTACTGCATTCTTGTATACCAACAGTTGGAAATTGCACTGTTATAAGCATTCTCAAAACAGAAGTTTAGAAAACTGTCATTCATAACCGTAGATATCATGTCACTGCCCCTCTGTGAATAATCGATGCAAATTAAAAGACCCATGCAGAGAATTTGGAGAGGATCTAAGATCATCAAGCAAGTCAAGACTGAAGGTATGGACATGAACATGTTATTGTGTTTCTTAGATATATAACACATATTTGTTGCTCTAGCAATTTAAAATCATATTTCAAAGCAAAAAAATAAGATGAAGAAACTTATATATTTTAGAATACTAAAGAGTGTAATGGAAACATCTAACAGGCTAAAAATAACAGTTCCTTACCTTAAACTTCTGACAGTCTAATATCAAGTAGGAGGAATTGAATAAAGTAAAATACTATAAAAAAATTATCATAAGACATAACAAAAGGTACAAGCTAAAACAAGCAAAAAAATGAACGTTTATCGTGTTTTGGTATTCTTAAGTCCAAGATTTTTTAGCTGCTCTTTCCAATCACATAGACTATGAATAAATGAGTTGAACAGTGCTTTGAAAGAGAACCGGAAAAGACTCGCTCAGACACTATTCTTTTATCATAAGAAGCCACGCATCACAGTTTAAAAACAAAACTACTCTACAGAGGCTAAATAAACGGACTTAGATACCAAACAACTTAAATCACAGGCTACCATGGTTTAAGCCCAGCCATAAACCAGACACACAGTCCATGCGCTCACTTCCCCTCTTGCCTCCCCCTCCGGCTCCCGGGTGGAAATGGAGGTGAATCAAAAGAATGTAACTCCCACAGGTTGAGATAAGAACAGTCCAGTAACTAAGGTATAACACAAACTACTGCTGCTACTACCAATAGTAATAATGACAAGGGAAACAACAAGGGAAGAGAATGCAACTGCTCACCACCCGCTGACTGATAACCAGCCCAACCCAGCACTGGTCTAACCTTTCTGGGTAACTGCCCCCAGTTCTTACATCCTGGGCATGATGTGCTGTGGCATGGAATGCCTCTTTGGTTAGTTTGGGTAAGGTGTTCTGTCTCTGCTTCCTCCGGCTTCCCCTCCTCCCTGGTAGAGCATGAGGCTTAGAAGGTCCTTGGTCAGAATAAATATTTGAGCAGTAACTAAAAAAATTGGTGTTATCGGTGCTGTTCCCAGGCCAAAAGTTGAAAACACAGCACTGCAGCAGCTACCAAGAAGGAGAAAAAATGACTGCTACTGCTGAACCCAGGATGCAGGCATTCAAGCAATATGCAGATAAATGTAATTATACAAATTACATTACTGCATTCTCCCATTGTTGAGACAGTGCTGGTCAGGAGGAAGGTTAAGCAACCTTTTGAACTGCTTATAGCATAGGGTGAACCATCCTGGGGTCAGGCTAAGATCAGTACTGGACATTATCTCAGTGTCCCTTCTGCAATCTCACTGCTACTGCTTTGGGAATCACTCTTTCATGTAGAGCACTTAATCTTATTTATTTATTTACTTACTCACTTACTTATTCTGTTCCTTTTCCTGAAGCATATCCCAGAGCCTTGCTTGGCTTCATATGTCTTTTTTCTAAGCTTCTTTAATTTTGAGGTTTTTAATACAGGTTCACCTTTGGATAACTAAACCAGACAGTATTTCGTGTCTTTGCAACTAACTAAGATCTTTCTTAGAGTTTCATCAAGTCCTCAGAACACAGTTTTGAAGTCTGTAGTGGTTTAAGGCCCTCAGAGGTTTGCTCACTCACTCCCCCCTCTTTCTTCCCCCAGTTCCAGGGAGAGGGGGAGGAGGATCGAAAGAATGCAATTCCCACAGGTTGAGATAAGAACACTTTAGTAACTAAGGTATAACGCAAACCACTACTGCTACCACCAATAACAATAATGACAAGGCAAATACAAGGAAAAAATATCGCTCAGCAACTACACCCCTCCCGACCAAGCAGTGCACACCCACCCTTCTGGGTCTCTGCTCTCCCTTTTACATCACGGGGATGATGTGCTGTGGTGTGGAATACCTCTTTAGTCAGTTTGGGTCAGGTGCCCTGTCTCTGCTTCCTCCCAGCTTCCTCCTGGCTTCCCCTCCTCCCTGGCAGAGCATGAGACTCAGAAAGCCCTTGGTCAGACAAAAACATTACCTAGCACTAACTGCAAACACTGGTGTTATCAGCTCACTTTGCAGGCCCAAAATCAAAAACCAGCATTGCATCAGCTACTATGAAGGGCAAAAATGGCTGCTGCTGCTGAATCCAGGACAAGTCCATATTGTGACCTAGCATATCATTTCTCCAATTTTAATGTAGTTTCCATTTTTTGTATGCCATCAGTATCCATTTCTATCTCATACAATATTATATCAAACTCTGTGTTCTCTGAAAATATCTAGATATCATTTTTGTCTATCTACTCTCTTACCTAAAATATTAAATATAGCCTCAGAGCCCATTCTTCCAGAGTTTCACTGGTAAATTCCCAGCACACTACTTATTCATGGTTTTGAATAGTCTTTAGCTAAAATATTTTTCCTCCAGTTATCTACTTGCTTATTTTGTGACATTCTTCAGATGCTTTTGATAAAGTTTAGGGAAATTTTCTAGACAGATCAACTGACAATTGAAAAAAATCAGTCTAGTACAGTCTATTTTTAAAAGAATTCACTGTGCTAATGTCGTGACACAAAAAAAAAAAAAAAAAAAATCATGAAACTTGTGTTAAAGTTGTGTTAACCACATCTTCAACTGAAAAATAACCACTGGCTTTGCCAGCAATTTCACTGAAATCTGCTAGACTACTGTTAAAAGGTTTTGATAATCCTGTCATTAACATATGAATTTTAATTGGCTCATTTTTATAAGGCAAAGATTGAGAAAGAAAAATAGTAACATGACATTTTAGTTATTCCCAAATATAGAATTCTGGAAAAGTATCACTTTTAAACATTCACTGTGACACAAGCATGACAAATTTGCTAAGACAACATTGTACATTTAAAAAACAAGTTACAAAATGGTAATGGACAAGCAAGACCCTTTAGCTACAACTAACCTACTGTCTACATGTCAGGTTACTACTTTTGTTTTAAACTTCACTTTTGTAGTCTGACGCTGACTTACCTGCATGTCAAAGTAAATTAGACAAAAGAAAAGAAATATTATTATTGTCATGGTTTAAGGCCCTCAAACAGTTCTGTTCACACTCACTTCCCCCTCTTTCTTCCCCAGTCCCGAGGGGATGGGGAGGAGAATCAAAAGAATGCAACTCTCACAAGTTGAGATAAGAACACTTTAGTAACTAAGATAGAACACAAACCACTACTGCTACCACCAGTAATAATAATGACAAGGCAAATGCAAGGAAAGAATACAACAGCTCACCAACTAATTTCCACCCAGTCTGATTAGGCAGTGCCCTCCCCATCACCTCATATCAAGTCCGACTACACAGTGCACCCCTCCCCCCATCCTTCCAGGTCTCTGCTCTCCGTTTTATATCCTGATGTGCTGTGGTATGGCATACCTCTTTGACCAGTTTGGGTAAGGTGCCCTGTCTCTCCTTTTGGCTTCCTCCTGGCTCCTCCTCCTGCCTGGCAGAGAATGAAACACACAAAGTCCTTGGCCAGCCTAAACATTCAAAGCCATAACACTGCTGTTATCAGCACTGTTCCCAAGCCAAAAACCAAAAACACAGTGCTGCACCAGCTACTACGAAAAAGAAAAAAGACTACTGCTGCTGAACCCATAACAATTATGTACTAATGAATGGGTCTTTTGCCTTTTTTTAAAAAAAACATGGTTAATTATGTAGCTACAATTGAAAAAGATTCCTTTTTTTTTTTAATCACGGGTAAAATTGGGTAGAATTGGTATTAAGATGACCTTTGAATCTTTACATATGCACAGAATGAAACAGCTATAAGGATTTTAATTTTGTCACAGGAAATGTTCTCTCTTTTAATGTCTTGTAATCTTTAAGTTTGCAGAGTTTTGTTTTTTTTTTAAATCCAAAGCAACACATTTTCTATATAACCATTAACTAAATAAAAAAAAAAAATCTCACCATAGGCATTGTTGTCACATGAATGGTTTAAAAGGGTAACTATAAGTTGTTGAAAAATCCACAACTTATTGTATGCCTCAAGGATGAAAACAGAATAGAAATCTAAATTCACTCATGCTGAAATATTGCACTTATATCTCATGGAGAGCTATCTTCAGTTAAAGTATGTCTTTGAAACCAGGACATAATAAAGAAAATGAAAGATTCTATAAAAGATTGTTTTCTGGTCCACAGATCAAGAATACTGCCAGCAAAATGAGCATAGGACTGCTTCCTCAAAACTACAAATCCAGTAATATTGTAAACATAAAAGTATGCATTTCTGGGTATATACATCCTAAATGAAGAGGTCTCAAATCATGATCCTTCCTTGTTAGCATGTTGTCAGATACTCAGTTCAAGAAAGTAAAATAAATAGAACAATAAAACATAAATGCGTTAATAAAGTCAATCAGTCTGAAGTTCTCTGTAAGAAACCAGTATGCAATGATGTTGCAGTAGGCAATGTGTTACAGGCAGAAATAGTCTTCATATTTTATTCAGTGTTTTGAATTTGGCTGAGTGCTTTTAAAAAGGAGATATTACATTGCTATACACAAGGACATTCTTTTGAACACTAAGGTTATTCAATGAAATAATCTGAGATTCTGAACCTTCCGCAGGTCATAAAGGATAAGTAAAATGCATATGAAGTTATTTGGAATCTCAACAGTTAATTTGTCTAAAAAGAATCACACCTTGCAGAGTGCAATGACTGATATGTGAACTCAATTTATTACTTTAGGCATTTGACACTGTATAAACCCTCAGCTACACTAGCGAAAATAAAGGAAGGACAAATACATAGGCTTGCTTCACAAGCTCCTTCTCTTCCTCTAACTGGTAAAAATTCTTCCACACTTTGTGACTTTTTGCCAGACCACTGTAATATACCTTTATTAATTTCTTAAAAAAAAAATTGCTTGAAACTCCCCCCAACATATCAGAAAATCCCTTGGCACACCACGATTAGCTCAACAGAATGTACTTTTTTTTTAGCTGAGATAATAAACATTTGAAGTCCCAGACTTCTGGGGTTTGTTTCTTTGTTTGATTTTTTTTTCAGTCTGCTCCTCTGTCACCAAGATCTTAAAGTGTGCATTTTCTGAGTTGCAATACTTTTTTACAGAGTAATGGCTTTTTACTAATGGTAAATTTTTTTTGTTTGTTTCTAATGCTCAATTCTTCTCTAATGCATCAGTAAGAAATACCTACTTGAATGAAAGAGAAGGCATGGGAAAAAGTTAATTAGATGAATGTTGAAAAAAATATCTCAGTCAAATTCTGACACAGCACAAAAAGTTTTCAAAGTAAATTGATAAAAATTTTTAAACACTTTAAGAGAAAATATGAAATCTTTGTTTTAGTGAGGAAGGATACAACAACAGTGATTGACAGCTAAAAATACTACTTTCAAAAAAAAGAAAAGCGGTGAAAAACAGGATATTGATAAATGTTGAAATAATAGTGGACATTAATAGTAAAAATTGTTAAAGAGTAATATGAACTGAACTGTTCTTGTTCAGTTAAAAATCAAGATAAATGTCCTTCTGAAATATCGGCTTAATGAAATAAGTTATTGAGTTCAATATGGGACTAAGTGGGTAAAATTCTTGTGAAATAGGAGGTCAAACTAAATGATTTAATGGAATTTCTGGCCTATAAACACATGAAACTGTGAAGAGTTAACCAGTAAATCATATGGCTATAATTTCTTCTGTCCAACTCAGCCATTTATGTGCAATAAATCCTTCAAGAACAGAAAGAACACACACCAGAGCCTTGTCTTAAACTGCCTTGTACACATATCTACTTTTGAAGGCTGAATTCTGTATATTTAGACAATTGTGTCTTGCTACATGGCAAAAAGCTGAGTCTTTATAATTCTGTTCACGAAAGACCAAAAATAAGCTAGTAAGTACAGTCTCTGAAAGTTGTTAACAAATCAATAGTAACTACATTTATCAACTTTCCAAACTTGATGTAATTTATTGAGATAAAGCTTATTTGTGTAAAACAAAAATAAGAAACACAGTTAACATGCTGACAGCATTGGAATGAATGAGTTAAAGGTAGTATTCTCCTATCCAAAACTGTCGTATTTATGATAGCAATCCAAATAATAGTGGATTATTTTTTTTTTTATTAAATATTCTTTTCCTTGGTTTGAATCATAATTAATTCAGGAAAGTCCTCTGGTGTGCTGTGTATAGCTTATTGTCAAGACAATCAGAGTTATTTCTGCAAAAATATATATCAACTCTCCTCAAAACACATACGTTACTTAAAAAAAAAATCTTGATCTTCTGTAAGAAATTTATGAATGAATGATCTTTCAGATGTATTGCCTGTTATTTTACAGCAGATTGTTTGGGCACAGAATATTTTAAACAGTCGATTTTTCAACACACCACCATAAAGATTCGGATCCTTTTTGTGAGTTTAAAGACAAGTCATTCATATTTCCCTCTATAGAAGTTGTCTTATCTTAGAAGTTTGCAATATCATTACACTATTTCTTAGGTTGTTATCTGTTTTAAAAGTAATTACAAGTATTTGTTTAAAACTGTAGAAAAAGCTTTTGTTATTCAGCACACACATCATAGTAGTCCTTTACTTTATAGAACCCTTGGTTTTAATATGTTTGATATGACTTTCTCATTCCTCCTTTCTATTAATCTGTTGCTTACATCTAGCTTTCTTTTGCAGATAAAATCAGCACTGTTAGGGATATGATTTCACTTTTGGTGTTTTATACACAATCTACACTACATTTTCATGTTTTTTTCTTATCTGGAGAATGAATAATCCATGGTCTGAACCAATTTTCACTGCTGCTATTCATCAAACTGATTTATTAAACTTTGTTTCTCCTCAGTTCCTCTGTTCTAATATATCTGCCTAGCCTTTTCTAACTCACATGTGAACTAGACATAACACTAATTTTAATTGCAGGAGACAAAAAGTATGAGCTTTAAAATTTAGGACACCTAGCAATGGAAGTCAAGCTTTTGAGAAGGAGTTTTCTTTAGTATATTTCAAACAGATGAGTATTAAAATAAATAAATAAATAAATCATTATTTCTTCATATTGCCTCTTCAAAAAAGTAAGAAACACATTACAAAAGCTTAAATGAAGTCTTTACAGCAATGAAAAAATGGAGAAGATGCAAACAATATAACCTAAACCCAAAGAAAACAAAATCCTTAAAGTGCTTCTAAATTTAGGTCTTAGACTGAAAGATTATCAGGGGGAAATGACAGATCTGCTGCCACTTGGTTAAATTAAAGTACTGATAAATTACATCACCTGGCTTCACTTCTCTCCCACATCCCTATACTGATTGAAGATTCATTAGAGAATGTCAGCTTGATATAAATTTTGCATGAATGAATTCTGACGCAATTAATTACAAGTATAATATAGTTCTTTATATTTCTTGAGCAACAAAGAAATATATTAGCCCAGCTACTGTGGAACATAAAAGAAGCATCATAGGCCTATTACAGCTAGAACCTCACCCCAACCTAACCAACCTTCCAGGAAGACTGCTAAGAGATATGTGAAATGACAGTGGGAAAGAAGCTTTCTGAGAGACAACTTCATGGATTACATTGCCCCCTTACCTAAATCAAATATTCTTAATGGAATACTTGAACTGTGTAAAATAGAAAATTCCTATGATTAAGTCTACTCTGTTGAAGCCATAGTAAGGGAAATTTTGCTACCTTGAAGTCGTTGCCAGTGTAGATGATGAAAAAACACAAGTGAAGACATTCCTGTTATAGTTGGTCATATGAACTTGAGGAAAAAAAATTAATCAGAAAGTTTGTATTTGTAGCTACAACCTAGAATGCTGCAGCGCGAAGATTTTATTTATCAGTGAAGTTCAGAGACATGAAAATTAGAAATATTTCTTTTGCAGCCATATGTTATAGGCTAGTTTTCAGGGCTTTCCCATGGCAGTATAATCCTTACAAATAATTTAGAAATACCTTTAAAATATTTCTCACTTTGGCCCATTAGTATTCAGAACAAGTTTCCCTCTGATTAATCCTTGCTGTAGGAAGTTAAGAAATTAAATATTAATAGAATCCAGGGATGTATTGTAACTGCAATTCTTCTTTTCCTAATTACAAACTTAATCATTTTGTGTAACAAGCTGCATTTTCCTTACCTGAACTGGATTTCAAATATAGCTGCAGCCGCACCAGCAATACAGCAAAACAAATAAGTGAGTAAGAATTATGAAATCACTTTCCAAAGTATTTAAGATCAGAAATTGGCAAAGAAGTGACGCACCAACCTTTAATACTCCTTCTAAAATACAGAGAAACAAACTTTGCACAATCATTTCTTCGCACCCAGTATCTATGTAAAAAGACTTCCTATTCTGCAGAACAGCAAATTTGAGATATATTTCAGAAATGTAGGGAACAAATTCTAATGCTAAGATTCTGGCTCTAGGTGGTAAAACCTTGAGTCTAGGAGGTGAGTAGAGCATAGTTACTTCATGATATAAAAACACATGTCATTTTATTTTGTGTGAAATATAATTTATCTTAAGCACTAGCCACTGAATAATGTTATGATTCTTGCATAATATTGTTATAACATTAAATGAATGCTATATAATACAGTTTTGTTTACAGTAATGGTTAAAGTCAGTAGGTATTCTGGAACACCCACTGTGAAACAGTTTGCTGTGAAGATGGGAACTGAATGTTTTCACAGTTACCTGACCATACCTCTTCCTTCCTTGGACCCTCTCAATCTCAATTTTAGAACTAAACCCAGAAGGAAAACACTATTTTGTTTCTGATTCCTTATGCTAAGCCAGTGAAGAGATTAACACACTGCAGTTCTCAAGAGGATAAACTGCTATGTGCCTTTGAACCAGGAAATTGAGCTGCCAAGGAATTACTTAGATGAGATATGGCCAGGCAGTCTTCAAGTTTCTCACAGACTCTAATGAAAAAAAAAATTCTTGAAGTCATTGCCAATATAACAATGATTTGGGGAGAGGGAATTTCTCCACAAACACTGCAATCACTATAGTCTGTGAAGAGAAATAGAATGGGAAGGCAATTCCATTTCCAACCCAAGTATCATGTCCTGAAGCTACTACTCCACTCCCAGCTATTGACAATCCCTGATACTTCAATAAACCAGACAAAAAAGCAAATCAGACAAAAAAGCAAACACAAGCTTATAAAAAACCTGAATAATAATGACCAGGGATGCATCCATTTTTTAGGGAAAAAAAAATCTTTCCTGAACAACATTAAATCCTTCAAAAAATTTGGTTTTATTTTTGGGGTTATTTTTAAGAATTCTTTTTTTTTTTTTTTTTTTTTTAATCAAACTTAAATCAATGCTTCCTTGTCATGGGTTCAGCAGCAGCAGTCATCTTTCTCCTTTAAGCAGTAGCTGGTGCAGCACTGTGTTGTGGATTTTTGGCTTGGGAACAGTGCTGATAACAGCAGTGTTTATAGCTGTGGCTTAGAATGTTTAGGCTGGCCAAGGACTTTCTGAGTTTCATGCTCTGCCAGGGAGGAGGGGAGCTGGGAAGA
>JASSUY010008424.1:0-15128 GCA_032466535.1 Forpus xanthops
GACTCTTCATGAGGGACTGTAGTGAGAGGACAAGGAGTAATGGGTTCAAACTTAAACAGGGGAAGTTTAGATTGGATGTAAGGAGGAAATTCTTTACTATAAGGGTGGTAAGGCACTGGAATGGGTTGTCCAGGGAACTTGTGAATGCTCCATCGCTGGCAATGTTCAAGGCCAGGCTGGACAGAGTCTTGGATGACATGGTTTAGTGGGAGGTGTCCCTACCCATCGGATTGGAACTAGATGATCTTGAGGTCCTTTCCATTCCTAGCTATTCTGTAATTCTATGATTCTAAGATGGATTAAATAATATACATGAAAGCAGACAAGTCACTATCACTTCAGAGAAAGCATCCCTTGATGATTTCAGAAGGAACCAGACTCTTTAACACCTATGGGCAGGTGGCATACTGGGGGAGGGTATAAAAGTTCTCATTAGTCAATCATTCAGGATTAATTTTTAAATTCCTTGAAAATTGAACCTGGGAAAAATGTGCTGTAGCGTTTGTTTATTTTTTCTGGCAAAACAATTTATTATCATGTGAACATTTCATTAAAAGTAAGATCCAAGTGTAATTCCTAGAAGATTGAAATTAAACCAGCTGCAACTAAACTACACACTGACACTTCCCTAGCCCTGGGAAATGGCAATGGGACATTGAGTGCACACATCTGAAATCCTTCTTGCTGTCATCAAAAAAACTTCTAATTACATTCATTGCGGGATTAAGGAAACATGCTAAGTAATCCAGTCATAATACGGAAGTGATGAAGTTTTTGAACATCTGTACACATCATGAGAGTATCATTTCTCAGCACCAGACATGGAGAAGGAAAAGGGATCTAACCCCTCTAAGATGACAGCTGTGGCATTTATTCTGGCATTGACTTTGCATTTCCACACAGAGGTTCTTTGTATCTGTGTTGCTAATTGTGTCAGGGTCCCCAAACCTTGGAGGGGGATGCAGCTCCTGCAGATGGGTCTCCAAGCTCCCCTGGAGAAAGTGCTGTCTTTGAAATTTGCTATCCTGGTGGTGTTCTACTGCACACTGCTTACACTGGTTAGTTTTGATGGATAAATTGCTTGGAAACAGTATTAGACATCAGTGTGCTCAAAGTGAGTCTTTCATTCCCTTATGGACGTGATTATCCTTGTCCTCCTTTTGACTGTTTTGTCAGAGAGAAAAGCGGTGGCTTGTGCAGAGGGTCAGGAGGGAGAAGCTGAATGCTCAGCCCTCCTGAGCTGATGTGGTTAGAGCTGGTGCTGCTCACCATATTGTCCAACTCCGAGGGGGATGACAACATCAAATAAAGTATTGAAAATTACCTCAAGAGTACTCCAGGTAGCAGCTTTTGAAGTATCTGGTGACTGATGGATATGAATGACTAAAAGCATTAGCTTTCCCTACTAATATTTCCACTAATGATTTCCAATTGGCTTCTCTAACAAGGAAAGCCACAAAAGGGAAGTGAAAACAAAGCCGTTTGTTCTGCGCTAGGTAGAGCTCTTCAGCTGGAGAAAATGATCCAGTTTTAATAATTGGATCTTTTTTTTTTTTTTCTCTTTTCCTTTTTTTTCCTGAAAGCATAAGGGAGAACTGAGAGAAGAACCCAAGCAATATAATTGGCTTTATGTCAGTGTTCTGTATGTAGCATTGAAGAGACAAAATCCTTCTTGGAAGCCCTGAGGCACGCTGCAGGGTCACAGCCTGACCACTTTGTGTCTGCTCCTTCAGCCCCTGGGCTGGCACAGCAGCTGTTACTTTTTGCATCTCTGAAGAGGAAGCTTTTCCCAACTAATTGCATAAACACAAAGGGTCTTTTCCCTCATGTCTCTCCCCAAAGGCAGCCTTTTAAAAGCTGCCAAGAAACCTGCCTCTGCACTGAACAGTGCTTTTTGTGCGACCACTTTCTGCTCTACTGCAGCTTTACTTTTAAAGTCCCACCACTTTGTGTCGGCTCTTTCTGTGGGGTAAATTCAGGTAGCTCAGGTGTGGCACCTTTTAGTGTGCGCGTATGTGTGTGTGTGTACAACTCTGTAAGGTAGGTCTGCATGTGAGCTTTGGGTGAAGCCCTGCAGTTTGCTCTGCTGTAGCAAACCTGCACAGATTTGGAAATATCTATGGGTACAGCTGTGTCCAAAAAGCTGTTTTCCAAAGGCTGCTTAAAATCACAGTATCACAAACCAAGCCGCCTATTTTTGCCTTGCATATATTTATATACTATGAAGCTGTATCAAATTCCTTTCTTACACACATATAACAAAATTTAATTAGGATTTAATCTGTCTGTTTTCTGAGATACTGGGAATCAAGTAATTTTTAAGTGACTGTAACGTTCTCATGAGTCTGCAGATTTCCCCTGGAGACACCTCTGTCTTTGGAGAGGCACCTTGTGGGTTACACTGTGGTCTGTGCTGCTGCCTCAAACACTAGTTCCATCAGGTTAACCAGGTGCTCTTACAAACTGATGCAATTTATCTGCACCTCTTTTCCTAGTTTGCTGCTTCCCACAGACTTTGCTAGGGCTCCTTGGGGGAAATCTGTGTTGGTCTCCTGCAGATTGTCTGGTCAGGGCTGCAAACACAAAAATGAAGTATATCCACTCTGTTTTTTGTTTGAACTATCCATTCTAAAAAAGCTCAACCGAACAGAAAGCGGTGTTTAAGCACATTATCCCCATTAAAACAAATACCAAAATACTGATGTTTTCAACAGAGCTCTGATTTTTCCACCAGCTGTACACGCTGACTCTATTGCCACCCCTTTGTAATCAATATACTGAACTCTAAACTTTGTGTCTCTGATCAGATACTCATATCACTCCAGGCTTCATGGATTTCCTTCCCCGTGGTTCCTGTACAGACAAGGTAGCCAGATCTGTTAGCCACACACAGTAAGGTCCTCTTATTCATGCCATAATGCAAAGCTGTTCAGCAATCAGATAAAGGGCACAAGAAGGGGAAAGACTTAAAATGAGTGGGCTAGAGGCAGTGTCCTGTTTTCGTGGTGGTGGTCTGTGTGCATGACAGGCATGCAGGTCAGCAGGATGAGAGCACAGGTTTTCCATCTCACTGGTGGATTCTGGCTCTGCCCTTGGACAAGATTGTGGTTGAGTGGTGCTGCAGTTTCTTCAAACTCTGCCATATATGAATTACAACTGACCTCCAGTGGTTTCACTGCTCCTGTGGTTTTCTTGTCTTCTCAGCCTATTTGGCAAGTCATTTGGTTGTGCCTCACAAGCCAAAATCTAGGCTGCCATTTGAGTCATGCAATAAAAGAGTATGTTTCTCTAAGGACCAGGAGGTGGTTAGTGAAAAAGTGCCAAATACACCCTAGCTTGAGAAATCACATCTGTCTACATATACATAAAACTGCCTTCATCCCTGGAAATGCCTAAGTGTATGTTTAGTGTCCCTGCCCATGATAGACGGGTAGGAACTAGATGATCTTAAGGTTCTTCACAACCCTATCTATTTCATGGTTCTATGATTCCATGCTTCTGCTGTTCCTAAAGGTGCTGTGCAGTGCTCCTGGCTCAGGTTCATTATCTTGTCAGGACAGAGGACCATCACTTGTATTCAGGCACTCTGTAGCTGGTACTACACTCACTTCAGGGAGGACAGTGCTGGATAACTACAGAATTATTATTTACATGTACGTGGAATGGGTTTACTATCACATCCATCACTGAGCCCAGTAGAGGGAGCTTGTTTTAAAATTGCCGCTTCTATCAGACTTCAAAGGAAATTTGGGAAAGGTAATGGCGTTGATTCACCCAAGAAGCCAATGGTGTAGTGTGGAAATGCAGAAGACCAGACCATGGGAGCATACAGATCCCTGAGAGATGCCACTGATGTTTTAGCCCTAAGGCTGGGAAGCACAGGGGAGGCAGCACCAACCCCAGCGGCATTGATGGCTGCTGTGGCCATATCCAGAGTTTGTACCCAAGAGCTCTAGCCAAAAGGGACCACTGGTACTCCTAGCTCTTCTCAAGCAATTAGATCCTGGCTCCAAGGTTCCTGGGGGCAGCCCCTTCACTCTGGGATGAGCTACCAGCTTCTCAAATTTCTCTACTTGCTTATGTCTCAGCATATTTTAGGGCTGTAATCTTAAAAAAAAAAACTCAAGCAGACATATCCAGTTAATCTGATAAAATGTCAAAATACTTATGTACAAGGTAATCACCTGCAGGCTTCCTATGCGCACTCTTTGAGAGGAATGGCAACCTTGTTCAGAGAAAATATCTGGATGAAGCAGCACCTTTTGAAGCACTTAATCATAGTAAAACAACCTGTATTAGAAATCAACTGCAGCTCTTGCTGTAGAACACCCCACAAATACTTGCATACCAATATCACCAATATTAAAAGAACATACATCTAATGTATGTAAAACCTGATGTAGACTCCCAGCCTGCAGTGCAGCTACGTATCCTTTCACCAGATGAGGCTATGAACTGATGTAATTGGAAACTTGAGAGGCAGTTTTAGGTGGAGCAACAAAAGGTGATGTATGGCTGGACTGCCCCTTCTTACATTTACCAAGTGTCTCTTTGCTTATGATTTTCTTTTATTCTAAGAATATGAGACCTAAATGCTGAGCTGAAATTTTCCCTGTTGTAAGTCAGCTTTCTGGTAGTTCTACTTATTATTTACTCTAATCGAAACAGTGTGGTAGGTTCCGAGCAGTGGAATTTTCACCTTATTCAATAAATCTGTCAATCCTCTAAAAAAAAAAAAGAAAATACTAACTCTTCCTATTTTGAGGCAGAGCATTTATATGTAAGGAAGGAATGATCTCTGCATCACGAGCTTGCTGACAGGGTAAAGTTTTTTGACCTGACAGTGTCAATGGTACTACACTATCATTTTTCATACAGTGTTCTAACTGTGCAATAAATAGTATTACTCCATTTCCATTCAGACTCTTTCTCTTTTACTTCAACCCCCTATGGACAAAGAGATACAAGGCGACAGAGCATGTAAGAGTTGGAAATGAGTCCTTGTTGTAAGGCGCAGCTTCAAACAGGACTTTCTCCATTTCAACATCAGTCTAAGTTTTCATCCCACTTCTTCCCAATGCAAATTAACAGTTCAACAATAGAAAGGATTAAAAATAGTTTCAAAAAGACACAAGTATTTTTCTTCAGGAACTCCCTCTAAACCAGAGATTGCCTTGCAGGCATTTTGTAATTGCCTGTTGTAGGTTTTCCTGCACCTCCATCTCCCATCAGAGACATATGATTGATTAGAAGCAGCAGAATGATTGTATTAACTTTATTTTTGAACTTCACTTTGAGCTGAAAGTGGAAACTAGAGACAATTTTCATGTTATTAAGAAGCTAGAGAGAGTGGCTTTACAAAACTCTGAATTGAATCTAAACACTGGTCTCTTTTAAATCGATGTTTTTCTCAACCACCTCCTCTCTTTTTATGAACAAAAGCTTGTAAGGTGATCAGTTCTGCAATGATTCTGAAAGGAATATATTCCAGGGTGAAATGTACTACTTGGAAGTAAAAAGCATACTTCAGTAAAGGAGTTTACTTTTGAATTAGAAACAACGCTTTCCTGAGGTGCTTAAGGAGTAATGGTTCAGTTCTTCACATCAGAGAATAGCATCTATGTACTGGTTTAGAGGTGCTTATTAACAATAGATTATAAGCTTAAATCCCACATGATTCTCGCATCTGTGTTATTAAAGATTAAATGCCTCAGACCAAAAACAGCAAATGAAGACTTCTATGTGCATTGAAAGTTTCAGATAGCCTGGCTTAGGCACAGTTTATTCTTTTTCTTTGCAAGGAGAGCTTTCAGATGGTGACTAAGTGGAAAAAAAGAAGCTTTCATATTTCCCATGTTGTTTTGGGTTTTCTATTTCCTTTTCATTACCACAATCACCTAATTACTCCCTGTACATGTGTGTTTCCTCTGTGGTAGCCCCTCCCTTCTATCTCCCCCTAGCAGCCCCAACTCTCTGCTGCATCCTTTCTGTGTTTCCTCTTCCATTTGTTTTTTGCTTCAGCCCTACTTCTGAGCCTACTGATCCCTGTGTCCTTGTCCTAATTTCTTTTCCAGACTGAACTCATTTCCTTTCTTGGCCATATTTCTCCTGACCCAGTCCAAGCTTCCTTTACACCTGCCCAGAGCTATTTTCCTGCCAAACCCAAAATTGTGCTATGAAAGTCCCTTGAAAAGGCCAGACACTGGGAGATGAAGAAAATTTTTGTGCTGTATGCTGTGTTGCTCTGCACTTATACAGACCCTCCTGACCCAAGGATGGGTGTCAGTGAAGATCATATCAGACATTGAGTAGCATGCATCCCCAAAACATTTCTGAAGACAAAAAGACAGATGCAAAATTTCAGTAGATTTGTGTAGCTCAGTTGCAATAATGAAATTGTATTTTTATGCCAGATGTGGATTTGTTCTCTGGACAGGGGAGGTACCGGACATTATGAAACTGAGTTTGCTGGTATGTTTGTTTTCAGTGCAATAAACTTCCAGAAATTTGTTTTGCTTTATGATGACATTGCTTGTATGTCTGTACTTTATCCCATTGAAAAAAAAATTATCCCAGCCTGTTCTGTTGTGTTCTGAGCAAAATCTTCTCGATTTACACTGCCCTTTTCTGTTTCCTGTCTTGCACTTGTAGCTTTAGTTTCTTTACTTACTTTAATTTAAAAGTCCCCTAAAGGCTGCTTAAGCTCTGAGTATTAACCTTGTTGAGATCTAGGTTTGACCAGAACTTGCAAAGTTTAATTCCTCATAGCCTTCCTTGCTTTAAAATTACCCAGTGCAATTTCCCACATTAGCTCTATGAAAAAAGCATCATAGGAAACAAGTTATTGTAGGAAGTTACCTCATGGTATTCAAATTGTGAAAGGAGTCTGTAGTTGAAGATTAGCTTTTGTTTTAAATCTGGCTAAGCTAACAGGAAAGACATATAGAAAATGGCCCTCTACACCCTCACTTTCTACACAGTGTATGTAACTCTATGAGTGGTGATGGTTGCAGACGGTAATGTATGTTGCAGGCATTGTGTCTCAGGCTGTGATCTCACCACATCTTCAAGTGATGTAGCTTTCAGAGCTGGTCTGCCTTTCGGAAACTTCCAAAGCAAACCTAAGTGTTATAGTGACACTGGTGATTTAGGAGGTAGCACTTTTTTTTCTGTATTACTCTTGAGCCAATGCTCCAGTGTGATGTTAAGGAGAATTACATTTTTAGAGGTGTTATGCTTAGGAGGAGATGCAAAATGGTGATCCATTGCTCATGTCTTTATTTTCTGTCATGCTGTGATACCCTACGTGGAAGCTTTGTTCCTTAAAAGGCAGCTTGGAGACAACTGTATTTCTGCAATAATTTGTTTCGCAGTTGTATTAGGTCTTTGAAGCATATTAGTGCAATGTTATCTTCTTATGGTGTGTCGTACATACTAAATGTGGGCTATCACCACTACTTGGTGACCTTTAATGAAACAGGGAGGAATGTCCGTAAGACTAATTTGCAGAATGCAAATAGTATGCAAGCAAGTGTTTTTTTCTAACTCTACATTTTATATAGCAAGCTGAAATTACAAACCTGAATCTTGAGTCATTTTCTCATGTTATTCATATCCACAAACTATGCTCCTGAATACAGCTTGGTACTTCCTTGTGCAAGTAGCTGTTTTGACTTGATAAATTTAAATAGTCTTTTTGCTCAACTGTTTCAAGATGTATCCAATGGCTCTGTCTGGGAACACATCCTAGCATATTGTGTGCATCAAGAGACAGATAAATAGTTGGGAAAGACACAGTCACTTGCATAAGAAGTCTAATAACTTCACGCTGTTGGTGGTTTCTATAAGATACAGATGCGGGAGACACAAGAAGTCTTAATTGGCTGTGGTAGAGGGATATTGACAGTGAGAGAAATAGAGGTAGTTACAAGCCAATATTTTCTTCCCCATCTGAAAGAAGGGCTGTACTACTGGAAAATACTAAATAGCGAAGTCAGGTAAACACTGACTTCACACTTGTTTCCCGCTGTTATATAGAATCTAACAAGGTCATGTTTTCAGTATTCCCTCTGCCTCCTAAAATGCAAGCTGGTTTTCATAGAGTATCTCCTGTTGGACTACACATTATCCGGTATATTCCCTCCTCTACATCAGCACCTCTCTGTGATGAAGATCAGCTGTACCATATCCCAGATGTTTACAACATAGCCAGCACCTAGCTCAAAGCTCATCTTTCTTCTTGGCACTTGAAGGTTGGAGGATGTTTTTTAAATTGCTTTCTCTCCCTCCAATTATAAATGGCCAATTCTCCTCCAGCCCTTGGAAATCATCAGTTCCTCTGGGCTACAAGTCCATAAAATTCTAGTGAAGAGAACCTTAAGGTATAAAGCTGTTGTGGAATGGGGGAATATTTTGCTTCATATTGCAGAGTTCACTCAGCATCAGAGTTTCACTGGGTTATGGGTTACAAGCAGAGATGAGGACAGGTCAGAATGAGTACTTACAGAGGCAGCTGCAAGGCTTAAAAAAAGGGAAAAAGAAAAACAAAAAGTCATGCTTGAGCAAAAATTAATCAGCAGGCAGCAATCACAACTGTTAAATATAAATGTATTTATATTGTAAAATGGAGCCATGGCAATTAAGCTTGCAACTTATTTTCTTATTTAAAGAGTCTGAAGCAGAGTTTTTAAATCATTGCATTCCAAAAAAAAGCCCACCCTCGTCCTGGGTTTAACACATTTCCGTTCTGAAACTTTTACTTCTTCCAAAAATGAAGTTGCCTCCATATATCATAGCCATTTCCAAGTAAAGATGCCTGATTGTATTAAAACATGTACATGAAACGTCTCGGCTGTAATACACGTTTAAATATTGTAGGATTTAATGCCCTCAGTCACCATGCAAAACTGTGAGGGTATTTTCAGAGGTGTATGTGGTATTAGCTGTGACTTTGCCAGAAATCCGAGGTACAAATACTATTTTAGTACACTGCCCCAAGAGAAGAAACCAAATTCTCTCTTGATTTCCTTACAACCTGCAGCTAGGATGTGCTGTGGTACGCTCACAGAGGTCTACTTACTAGTGCCCTTTCTGGAGTTGTACCTTTTTCTAGTGTACTCACCCATCTCCTTCCTGTCCTTATTTCTCTTACAATGCAAGAAGGAAATATAGGATTAAAAAATTGGTCTGTCATACTACAATAGCAGGTAGACAGGCAGCTGTTAGACTAAAATAGACATAGAATGTGTTATGCTTAATAACTAAAAATGTTATGACACCTTTTTGCCTTCCCACTTCAATCTTTTATTTCACAAAAAAGGCTTTACACAATGAACATGTTATTTTAAGTTCCAGTGAGATCAAATAACAACATTAACAGTTCATATAGACCAAAATGTCAAATTAAGTTTTTACTGCCTCTAAGATAACATAATAGTTACATTTATACTATTGGGAAAAAAAAATAAAAAAAAAGAAGAATCTTACTTATAAACCATGGCTAAACACAAGAAAATTCCTGATTACTGTTAAGGCAATTTCAGATATTCACACGTCAAGCTGCATTATTCTGCTTTTTAGGCTGTAGGAAATTCCACTTACATCATTGACTTCCTGCCACTGTGGAAAATAGGCTTTGGTGATGGTTTAGAGTAAGAATTAGGCCTCATCAGCCTTCTCCAGCTCTCAACCATGCCAGTATAATTACCCAGAAATTATTAGTGCTGTCTTTTTCTTTTCATCATTTCCCCAGCATTTCCCGTCTACTAAATAAAACTGAGGTTTTTGAAAGGCAGAGCAAAAGTAGGATTTAAAGCAGTTAATGCTGTTCAGAGCAAAAATGTCTCTTAGTCTAAAAGCTATGATAGACACAAGGAATCCCAATACTGGAGGGAAAATTGTTGTTTTCTGCCATCAAGAAGAGTAATGCTCATTTGTGAAGCTTTAAGGGCCAGTAATAATGCCTGCATCGCCTGAGCAGCAGGAGAGTGGCTGTTTCTCACAACTTAACGCAAAATGCAGTCATGAAAGTTAGATTAGGATTGCTGCTGCAGCATGTCAGAGATGCCTGACAGAAGCTGCCCTTTTTGCCAAATGTCTTCTAACAGTTTCCAGTTTCCGGAGGTATTGAATAGCTGATCCACCCACCAGTGGGAAATTTCTGCTGGTTAAGGATGCAGCAGTGACCTTCAATGAACTAGCTGGGGAAGGATTTTTACTTCTTGGAGAACATGTGTGGCTGCGGCACAGGTGTGACTGAAGCACAGTGAATTAATATGGGTTTAAACCATATTAATGGTCTTGTGCTTCATCCTTTCTCTTCAGCCTCACTGTGCACAGTGTATGTTAGTTGTTCATGTTTGGCAAGCTTAAGAAACAGAGAAAAGGAGTAATTTACAGTATTTTGTGCTTTTTGCTGTAGTTCAGGTGTCTATAATATACTCAGGGATCATATCTTCAGTTGACACAATAGCAAGGGAAGCTGGTCATCTTATCCCTTTGAATGTTGAGAAGAGATTCAGAGCCTAAAATGTCCAACATTATCTTTCCTTGGGAGTAATTGCTTTATTGGTTTTCCATTCATACCCTTAATGATGTGTCCCAGGAAGGTAATGGCTCCTTACCTCTAGCTCTGGAATAAATATGTATGGGGCTTTTAATGAGCATTTTGTAACTCCGTCCTCATTCCCAAGTGAGGGCACTTTGACATGAGGAGGAGGAATCACATTCATCTACTCTCAACTCCCCTTTTGGGGTTTGCTTTTCATCTGACATGCTTGCCAGGAGCTTTTTCCAAGGGCAGAGGTTTCCAGCCCTGGGTATACCCTTGTTTACTCAGTTTATTCTGCTGAGAGAAATGCTCTGCTGTGAAATGAAATGAGAAGGAAAAAAAAAGCAGGATATTTGATTAGTGAGCTGCTTGTAAATGTGGGGATGTGTGGGCAGATTAGGTGTCAGATCGAAATCACCCAGCTAAACCTGGGTGCTGAGAGGGCTTCTCAAAATGTGGAGATACTTGTACATATTTCTTTCTCTAGATTGGCATCTTAATTTAGGCTTTTGGATGCAGCTAACTAATAGTGAAACTGTGAGGCTTTGCCATTAGTCAGCTTACATGGGTAGTAATCAGCCATTGGAATGCAGTCCTATTTTTTGTAATTAATTTCGTGCTGAAATTTCTCTGTTCATTATCTGTGGAAAACACTCACAAAACAATCAACACCCACTTTACTAGAAATACTGTTAAATGAAGTTGTTTTTTTCAAGCTATTCCCTTGTGATACCACCACAAATTTCCCAACTGCTTGCTATCTCCTTCACCTTAATATGCTTTGGAAGGACTGAATGAGGATGACATGACTTTGAGGGCTTCCTTTTTTTTTGTCATCTCTATGAGCATGTCTGGATATTTAGCAAATCTTATACAGTGCAAGTAAATAACATGTTACTTTAATATTTGTGTTTATAATCATACCTAGAGTCTCAGCATATACCTCAGTGGTATCAATGACAGCAAAGCAAAGGAAATGCTTTACACTAGCTATCTGGTTTAGCACTACTAGATCCAAAGTTTATTAGTGGTGACATAACTCTTTGGGGCCTGATATACCATGCCTTGTTGATGCTGCTCTAGAAAACGTGCCACAGTTGTCACTTTCAGAAGGTGAATTGCAGACAGTCTCTTGATCGTGTATCAATCCAGACCACTCATCTTGTTGAATTCCAGGGGAGGGTTCTTTCAGTGCTCTTTAATTCTCTTGGGAAAAGAGCTCACTAAATCCATCTGGTCAGACTGTTCTCTAAAAACAGAGAAAGTGTTTCTACTAGGTAGGTTGATCACAGACAAATATTCATGAGAGGTATCTCCTTCCAGTGGACCCCTTTTCTCATCTTCAGGCATCATGTAAATTTTACACGCATTTAATAATTCAACAGACAACAAAACCAATCCCTCTCCCAAATATTATTCTTTTCATTCCCTTCTCACCAGCTAGAAGTAGTTGGATCACCAGCTTTGATGTCTAGGTGGTAAAAAATAAATTCATCTCTGCACATACTGACAGGGACATACTGCGATAGCAATAGACAGATATTCACTTTCCCACCAGGAAAGCCTCTCTGCTTTACTATTTTAGTGCTAGAGAGCAAAACTTTTACCAGAAAAGGGGCCTTGTGATGAACAAGCCACCTACTCAGCCCAGAGGTGGTCCCCAAATGCTTGCATTGAAAAGCCACCAACAAGGAAACAAGCTACTGCTGTGCAAGTACCTGTAAACCATGTCTTAGCCCAGTATTTTCATGGCTTCTCTGCTCTTTCTTATAGCTTCCTATTTCCCCTTCTCATCCTAAGAGCAATACAAAAAGACAGGATATAGTTTGATTTTCTTTTTTCTTTCAGGCAAGCCACACCTTTAATAGATCTCACTCCCCTTCATTTAAACAGCAGGCAGCTACCCATTACAGTATTACTACTATCTGTAATTGTGTAAAATATCTTGCATAGTATAGCCCAAATTGAGTCATAGGGAGCAAGCGTAATGGTCCATCAACTCTAAGTTTCTTTAAAAGTGGTTGGTATGAACTGCGTTAGGGGAATGAGTTAAAAAATTCTGTTTCACACAGATACTTGCTTGAACTGTTCTGTCAAAGTATAATTTTTGTCCTAGGTTTACACTCTCAAATGCAACAGTTTCCCTTCCATAGCTGTCACTTTCTTGGATAAGAGCATGTCTGTTTCAAAAAAACATCTGATCGTTCTTTCAATAAAAGTACAAGTTATTTTTTCATCATGCTAACCTTCTCAAAATGCCTTGGGACAAGTTTACCAGTCTCTGAGTGAACGTGCATCTCCCTTAAAATACGATAAATGTAAAACCCCACCCCCTGGATGCCCCTTGCCATTTTTTTTGTGTTTATCAGAATGGGCAAGCCTAGACCACCTCATTTATTTCCTCCTTTATTCTGCTCAGCTGCATGTTTTCTTTTAGCTATCCCCAGCCCTGCATGTCCATGCAAATGCCATCTTCAGGGTTACCTGAAGGCATTCATCCTGCTGCAAGATATGGCCCAATCTCCTTTTGCCACAAACACAATGCAGTTGCTTTAAAATAAGGGTGTAGTATTTGCTTGTTTCAAAGGAAGCAGCTTCTTGGCTTTCTCATTTCTAACTCTGCTCCTCCAGCCAGATTGACGTTTGAAAAGAAGAGAATCCTTTCACTTTAATTTTGGGGTTTTGAGGTGGGTAACATATGCTGTATTTTGTAAAATAGCATAGAAAACCATAAAACTTTAAAAAAAGGTTTCCTATTTATTGCAGAATACTTTGTTTTCCTGTTAGTGCAAAGACTAAAGGGAACAAAGGCCCTCTTTCCCTCTAATCATGTTACAGCATCACAATATGTCTCACTTTATAAGGATCATTAGATCTTTTCTTTGGGGAAAAGTGTTCTTTCCATATCTTTAGTGAATTAACTCTTTTGTCTCTAGCAGAAGGTGCTTCCCTCAAGCAAGGTTTTTTTGGGCTCTCAATTGCCTGGAAGTTATGCATTTATTTTACTCCCTTTGTTTGCAGAAATACCCTCTGAAGAAGATGCTACACAAACTTCAGGCTACATTGGTTGTCTTTCATTGCATACTGGCCTTAGGTCACTGAAGAAACTTGGAATAACTGCCACAATATTCAAACAACATAGAACTTTTCAGGAAGGCTGTCAATGAAAATTCTCTAGTACTCATCACTTAACCTGAATTCTGGACATCACAGGCAATGTCTTTGAGTTTCTATCTGCTAAAGCACCAGTTTTAAGCAGGGATGCTTTTCAAATTTAAGATTCGTCTTTATTCAGTTGAATGGTGCATGTATTGGTGAATATCATGCAGGTTTGTTTCTTATTTACATCTTTTCACATCAAATTCATTGCCACAACCTTAGCTTCAATCTAAGAACACAGCACCCTGCTGGCAGCACTCCACAACTGCGGTTAAACTAACATAAATCTAGAGATACATACAGACACAAGTATGTACTGTTAGGAAAGCCCTTTGCTACAGCTTTCCATTAGGGACTCCATAACAGAAAGTTACTATTACCAGGCTCTGATTTCTCAAATTTTCATGTCTGATGATCTCATCTACAAAATCCTTTGTTGCAATGGAAAATGCTAAATGCTATTCTGAGTTGAGATTTGCATATCTGCTACAGTAGACAGTAGAAAAAAAAAAAAAAAAAACAAACTCTGCTCTTTTTATCCTTAGACTCATAAGTTACTGAAATAATGCTCCTCTGCATAGCCTAAGTGCACAAAAAAACAACTTCTTTCCGAAAATTGGTGAGAAAATGGTGTGATTCAGCAGGCAGAGGAGATGTTTTGAGAGAGCTGCAGTCACCTTGGATGAGGTAGGAGGAAACCTACTAAATCACTTTCCCAGCATGTGACTCTGACAATTAAAAGATTCTACCATAGCCCCAGATGTTATCTACAAGACGAATTATGTCTCTGTGTATTATACCCAGAGGGTATAAAACTAGATCATGCCATCCATGCATATTCACTGTAGCAAAGAGGGAGAGATCCAAGCTGCGCTCTGCAGCTGCAAAATTGATGGGTAATCCTGGATGGCTGCAAATGCTGAGGAAGACAGATGCCTGGTGGGGAGTGGGTGAAAAAGATCAGTCCTTTATTCATGCCCCTGGACTCCTACAGCTGACCCTTCAAAGGTCTGAAGAGGGAGGCAAGCACCACTGAGTAGGGCCAGAGATGGGAGAGGTCCCACTGTCAGTCACCATTCTGTGTAAATATGAAAAAGATTTTGAAAATTAGAAGAACAAGGATAATGGCAATCAAAAAGTTTCCTGTATTTTTGCTGGCAGTACCTGGCACAAGTGAAATCTGTCCTTTCCATCTCTCACACTTTTTCTTTCATATACATATCTAGTGATTTACAAAAAAAGTTTGCAATTTTAATAATACTTTGAAAAAACAAATAATAGTGCAAATAATACGTTGCTTCAAAATCACTCCTGAGACATCATAACATTGCAAAGCTGTTTGAAACTGTCGTGGTTTGAGGCCCCCCTCAAACAGTTCTGCACACCCCCCCCTCTTTCTTCCCCAGTCCCGGGGAAATGG
>JASSUY010008424.1:15228-43879 GCA_032466535.1 Forpus xanthops
GCCAAAAATCCAAAACACAGTACTCACCAGCTACTGCTTAAAGAAAAAATAACTGCTGCTGCTGAACCCATGACAGAAACCTAAGAAAAGAATTGGTTGCTTCTCAGTATTCTGCTCAACTTTGTTATCACAAGCAGAAATGCATGATTTCTCTTCCTTGAAGTCACTCTAATTCTTGCATATTATAAGGTCTCCTACCTCCAGGAAATTAATCTTTGTTCCAGTTGTGAAAGAAATTTTCTCTTCCTTAAATCATACTGAAAAATTTTAGTGGTGCCTAGAGAATTTAAGCCTCCTGTTGCTACCCTTTAACTTGAATTCCAGCAATTCTATGGGCTTTTCTCTTTGATTTTTTTCTTAAGGATACAATGGCTTTTCTCGTTCTGTTTTTTGTTGTTGTTGCTTGGTTTCTTGGTTTCTTGGTTTTTTTTTTTTTTAACTTATTCTATTGAAATTTTTAAAAAAATCTTTTAAGGATCATCAGGAGAGCCTTCTTGTTATTTCTTTTTATCTTCAGTTGCATATACCTGCAGCACAGATCTTATTTCCTCTTCTCTTCCGGTGAGCTGCTTCAACTTTAATCATCTTGTTCCATTTGATTTATCTCCCCCATACCTGAATTTGCTAAATAGTCTGCAAAACCTTGAATTAACCAGCAGCTGCTGAGCCAAGCAATGATATAATTTAATTTATTATTCCTTGTACTTCAGGGCTGTTGTTCCTGCCTTTGCAAGAGATCTGAGCTGTGACTTTGCTGTCCACCTTTGAAATTGAAACAAGGATGCTGGTGGGATTGCAAAAAGAGAAATGCCAACAGTAACACTCAAACTCCAGCTGATGCTCGGACCCTTTGCAGGCACTGTTTGCTATTTCCAAGATGTCCTCTGTGAGAAGCTAAGAAGACAAATCAGATGAGGGAACAGTGGTAAAAAGAGATGATGTGATCAAGCTTTATTATTGTCTTTGCAAGGAAGAAGATGCCATTATCCAAGTTCTAATATTGTACCAACCTTTTGATCAAGCTTCCTCTTGATAATGTGTTTTGCTAGCAAACAGTATTAATTATTACGTCATAAGCTGAAAGACCCAAAGCAAACAGATCAAATCCAGGCTGGTGGCAAAAAATCAACAAGAAATCCATGGCAACACAACTGAAAAAGCAGTGGGCTTCTCTTCAAAAGACTTTTCAAAACTGATATTGCCATGTCGTGCTAATTCAGTAACCTTTTAAAGAACAATCTTCTTCTGCCAAGTATTATTTTGGCAGGAAAACTTAGGGAATAAGTTAATAAATCTAGCAACATCTAAGAACCTTTTGAAGACTATGTGTTTCCACTCACATTTCCTCCTTGCCCCACTCTCTGTTTACTCTCCTGTTTTTTGTTTGCTTCACATAATAAATAAAAGAATTAATTGCTAGTGTGCTGTTGGTTAGAACATGGCATCAGGCTCATATGAGATGCCCACTCCAATGTCTGCTGGATGGAGAATGACCTGCTTGTTTGCTGAAGACCATCAAAGCCTATCCAGTGCGAGTGTGGTAGATGATGGGGGACCCTGCAGCACATGCAGTGCAAACATAAATCCCTGTGCTGATTTCTTTTCCCCCTTCAGCACAATTACCACTGCAGTGGCTTTTCATCCATGAAGATGCACATGTATCATTTATTTATGGTGCATTTGATGTACCAAAATATGGCAAAGACAAGCTACTGCATTTGCAGTCATCCAAGGACTTGAATTTGAATGTGCAACTGAGCATGCAACATATTGGCCAGCACAAAGAAACTGCACAAGCACCAGAACAGAGACAGTGAAGGTCCATTCTAGCTTTTGAATGAAGTCAAGACCAACATGTTTTTCATTCATAAACCTATTGATCTTTACAATGGTTAGAAACACAACTGTTGGCACTAAGATGTACTACTACCCTTTGTAAAGTTGAATTTAAAGCTGTCTTTGGACTTTAAACAGATATCTGGCCTATGTTTGTGCTGATGTCAGTGAAAATATTCATGATTGAGTCATGACAGAGCACGTGGTTTTTGGGGTAATAGCCTGTTATAAAAGCAGGTATTTGGGTGGATGTTTCTAGATCCAAGCCCGATGGGGAGGGGAAGATGAGAAGAAAACATCTGCCTGGCTCATTCTGGGTGTCATTTAACACCAAAATCATTGAACAGTATCAAGCTGAACACAACCATTGCCTCCTGGGTGATGGCCATTAGTTTTTATGCTCTGAAATTCCATAATGCAGTTATTTGAAGGCAGAAATTATCTCAATATTAATAGGTCTTCTTTCCACAGTCTTAATTCTTGAATCTTAGTGAGAACATAGAAAGAGTATATTCTCCTTCTTAACTGAAAGAATAAATTCAAAGCAAAAGGAAATTGAGTACTTCCTTCACAACCACTGTCCTCTTTCTCAGTAAGAGACCTTTACTGTTCCAGACAGTTGAGTTTATTATATTCATGTTTTTCCTCAGATTCATTCACTGGTAACCTCGGATTTTCCTCTTATTAATCTCAAAGCTAGCTATCAGAATGTGCGGAGAAAACAAATGCTCTGAAATCACAGAGTTTCTGGTGAAACAGCTGATGGTCTTATCTTTACTCTTTGGGGTTTTTTGGGGGGAGGAGTGGCTACGTAAAGTGTTCCACTCATATAGATCTTTATTTATCTATCCATCATTTGAGTTGAAGTAATGAAAGTAAAATTATGGTAATGTTTAATGGTGGTGAACCAATATTTTAGCTATGCAAACAGCCATAGATTCTGACTTCTGTATAACTGTCCCTCCTAAACCAAGTAATGCATGTGTCAAAGTCAAAGGGTGAGGTAGACCACTTGGAAGCTCCCATTTTTGTGCTGACTTAGTATCGTCTGTCCTGCCCTTGATCTCAGTAAAAATGCCTAGGAAGAAAGAAATTTCTCACCAGCACATCAAAACTTCTGGCTCTATAATATACCTTACCAGTATTTATTGTCTCTGCTGCTCATCTTTATACATCAGGTTTACTTTCCTTTTTTTGTTTGTTTTCTTTTGTATGCAAGTCTAGAAGCAAATATTTCCTTTTCAGGCCTAGGATAGCTGATTTTCCTTTTTTGGGGAGAACTACAGAAGTTGGTGACTTGAATTATGACAGAGTAGCTGTAGCTAGAAAAATGAGAGTTTCTGTTAATGGCTTCTTCATTATCTTGTCTTCTGCAACATGAATACAAAATCCATAGCTTCTGTTACAGTGAGAGATATGTTTATTGATAGGCAAACAAAAGAATATCCTTAGCCTGGAAATAATATAATCTAGTAGTGATTCAACAAAATGATGCATCAACAACAGGCAAATCAATGTCATGTCTATAATTTGCAAAACAAAGCAGTTGCATTAAAATATGAACTATCTTTATTCAGATACTTTTGGTTTTTTACATGTTCCTTCAATATTTAGAGCCACCTACTTAAAGAAAAATAAAAGTAACCCAGAAAGCTGTGAGCTTGCCAGCAACTTCTCAGACCTCAACTTTAAAATCAGCTCTCTGCAACAAGGTGACAAATAATTTATTGTCTTACTGGATTATGCAGATGTTGAAAATGTCATGAAGTTTTCTTGATTCCACTGAGTCCTGCTAGACTGCTTGGGCTCACCTCCACAGAACTGGGATTTGGCCAGCCCAGCTTTCTTGGACTCTTTGATGTTCATATGCTCAGCTGGGCTTCCTGGGATTTGCTCTTTCCTGATGAGAAAAAGTAAGTACTTTACCAAGCCCATCAATTCCTGGCACTTCGAGCTGTGAGTCACAGGAGGCTAATTGAATCAGTGGTGCTTAATTCCCTCCATCCCAAGACCTGTCCCCAGCAGTAGGCACTGACGTCAGGGCACTGTGGCAGGGAGCTGTTGATATACCAAATATGTATAGAAAAGAGAACAGAAAGAAGGATTCTGTGTAAGGACTGAAATGGTGGCAGTAGTGTGACATCTGAGTAAATGTTTACTGCAAAGGAGGGAATAATGTATGTTTATGAAGGGTTTTTTTCAGACTAAGATTTCACACTTCCCTGTGTATATATTCTTTGCCTGAACTTGCTGTGTCTCCTATACCTTGTCCTGTCATCCCTTGTATCAAACTAGAGAGGCAGGTTCAACAATGCCCAGTGGCAGTAAGTCCAGCCAAAGCAGCCTCTGATGCCAGAAGCATGGCCAGAAGAATAAGATCCAGAAATGCCCACAAAGGCAGGCTAGACAATATCCCTGAAAAGAGAATTATCAGTGTTTTTTCATGCAAACCACTTTTCACAACTCTTGTGGCAGCCGTTACGCTTCTCAAATGAGAATAGAAAACTCCTGGATCTCGAGGCTGAGCAATGCAGAGCCTGTGGGACCGAGATGGGGCCAGAAGTCTCCATCTGCCAGGCAGCAGTGCAGCCATGTGGGCAAGCAGTCGTGTTCCTTCTAGCAAGCTCACGCTGTGGAGGCGAAGTACAAGCAGATTTTGTAGCACCTCTGATTATAGTTTCTAAAGTTTACAGAAGAGCCAAAACACCCAAATGAAATAAAACAAGAGAATATGGATCTTCATGTTTAGCACCAAGTTTGCACTGGAGTCGCATGTCTGGGAGGCAAACAAGACCTTCTGGAGGGTTTTGCTGGAATGTGTCTTTTTATCATGTCTTCTTTATCCTAGCAGGCCAGATTGTAGGCACTAGCTGGTTCTCAGGTAGTGCCACAATTTCTTTATGCAGAAAAGCCTTCAGGAGAAAAATATACCAGCTGTGAGTAGCCAAAGAAAAGCCTTATTGATGTACATATAAATGCAGCTATCACTCACCTGTTATAGCTAGGAAAGCAAAGGCAATAGGACACAGTACTAAAATACTGCAGAGGCACTTGTACTTTTACATGCTCGAAAAGCACCTTGCTCTGCAGCTATCTGAACCGGATGAGGTGGTGGGAAGAAAATGGGTGGCAATGAATTCCAACACACAGGAGCAAGCATGAAGCCCTCTTTCCAGCTTAATATGCCATTGTTGAAGGGCAAGAGCAAAACCCACGGTGCTCTGGGTGTGGATGTGGGCTTGCAGGGAACAGGGAGACTTGACTGCAGAGCAGTGAGTGGGGAATGGGGTTGCACAGTGAAGCAGCAGCAGTTGCTCTCTTCAGTGGCTCCCTCTCCCAGCCACGTGTGTCAGCAGCGCTTGCATGCATAAAGCACTATTGTTCACAGCCCAGGGATCATTGGACAGTATCTCTGCCTTACAGCATCAGAAAATGCATGTGGTCCCTCTCCCAGCCACACAGGCACAGATGAAAACAGGCACCCTGAAGGTACCACTGGCAGGTGCAGAGGGGTGTATCTAGAAGGACTTCAGGCTGCCCCTTAGCTAGGTCCCTGGGATTCCTCAAGCTCACAAGGAGGGTGGGAAGTGATAGACATCCCCACTGGGTCTGTACTGGGGTAATTGGGCTGGCACATGGCTCAGCAGTGACCATTAAGAAAACCTGTGTAACAGCAGAATGAGCACCTGGTATTAAGCTGCATGAATATATGGTATTAAACTGTGTAGCTAATTTGCTACTTTTTTTTTTGTAACTCACTTGTGATGAAATATTTGGTTTTTACATGTGATTCTGGGGGCTTTCAAGCCCTCTGAAACACATGCCCTCTAAGTGTTGCATGACATGTACCAGCGATAAAAAGGAATACTTCCCAGTGTTGTTTTTTAATTCTGTATATAACAAACACTTCTTTCTTTAGCATTTCTTTCAACTCCATTTTTGAAGTTGATTTATATCTGCCTCCTGTTTTGCTCCAGTTTCAATCTGCTAGCGGTGCTCCTTGCCAAGCCAGGCTAATGCCCACATGAGCTCCATTAAGCTGCGTGCTTCTATATAGGCAGAAGTACATGTTTTTTTTCTGAGCTAAGCTTTGTTTGCTAAATCTGGGCCTGTTTTCACAGATAATGACTTCCTTTTTGTCTCTCCTTCTGTGTGTTTTTTTTTCAACACACGATCTTTTCAAAATGTAATATGACCCTCATATATCATTTTTATCAGCCTTATAAACCCAGCATAGCGTGGCATATGATGTATGTAAATTCATGCATCAAAAGCCAGTGAGGAAAAATATCTTTTTGTTCTCTGTCAGGAACAGAGAACACCCCTTTGACATTCAGAGACAAGGGGTTTTCTATCTGAAACTATTAGCTACAATAGTCTTATACTTAGGATAAAAATATAAATACCTTCTTTTCAAGATGTCATAATTCATTTCTGCACTTTTTCAAATGGTGAGATTCTGACACTCTTTCAAAGTCACTTTTCATTTTGAAATGCATTTTTATGCAGTACTATAAAACCCTTTAAATAAAAATTTTTAAAAAGTGACTAAATAAAAATGTCATGAATTTATTTCAAAAATACTTGGAAGCTTTAATCTGTTTTTCTCACTGATAATGAAAACAATTTCTGGAGAAATGCAGGAATATACTTTTGAAGTATATTAATAGAGTTGTATCTGTGTGCTAGATACAGAATTGTTACCATGAAGGTCTCAGTGAACAGACGCTGGCCACTGAATCCTGTAATGATTTGTGTTGGAAGGGACCTTAAAGAACATCTAGTCTCAGCCCCAACACGCTCATCTTTGTCACAGTAGCCAACCACATTTTAAATTTGGAAACAAAACCTTCAATAAGAGGGTGGGTTTAGTTAAGAACACCATGAGAACACTGGGCAAGTTCTACCAAGCAAAAAAACCTTCTCAGTGTGCTGAAAGAAAGACCACATCAGCCACCAGCACCACTGAAGAGCAACCTGCAAAGCATTGCAACTAGCAAAGGTTCCCTCATCACTGGCAGGGCCTGCACATGGGAAAATTCAGATCTCAGTGTTACAAAAGCACATGAGGCTATAAAGTTTCAGTTGGTGATGTTATATCCCTGTCTAATGATACTCCCTGATAGCATCTGGAATTTCTGAGCACTACAGGGACTTTTGTAAATGCAGTCACCACAACAGTGTTTGTCCTAGACTGAGTATGTCGAGGCAGACAGCTGATAAGGGACCTACAAACTTGACATCAATACACAGTTGCACTGTCATAACAATACAACCTCAGCCTCCAGGTTAAGACTTCTCAGAAACATGGAATGCTCATTAAGGGGAAAGAAAATTGGGAGCGGTTTCCTTGAAAGGAAAGCCACTCCAGGTAGTGACAGTGCAGAGGGCAGGCCTACACAATGTCGGCATTGTTTAGAAGCCACTGACGTCTGCAAACAAAAATCTACTTAACTCAGTGTTACAGCCTAAGGGAGAAATATCAGAAATCTATTATCTTTCTGCTCCAGAGTTGATGGAGATTCAGCAGAGCTACCTACATCTATACGTAAAGGAGGGTCATGTTTCTGAAAGAGTCAATACGAACACCACAGATTTCCTTTGAGGTATTTTCTCCTCCCCTGGTAGATGTGTGACTCAGCTATCTTGGCAAAAATGAGAAGTCATGTGAGGCCAGACCAAGAGAAATATTTTTCAGCAATGACTGTAATTCAGGATACTGTGGTGCCTTTTCACTTGAAAATATTTATATTTTCAGATTCTTTGAATTTTACAGGCACAAGATGAAGCCATTTTTTTGAAGAAGAACTTAAAACTGAATAAAAAGTGTTTAATGCACAGACAAGTACCTCTAAGGTAAGACACAATGATGGGTAATATTTACCCTTGAGCTCTTTATTTTAAATCTAGAGTCTGAAAAACCTGCAAGCCAAGCAGAGGTATCTCACATCTCTCAGTTTTATTAATAACTATTCTTCCAGTGCTACAGTGGAGACTGCAACCATGTTATTTAGGTCATATCCTGCACTTGGTCAATGCCTAGTGTAATTTGTTTGTTGACTTCTACACCACATAATATTTTAGATCATTCATTATGTGGAAAGTAGAGAAGAATTTCTGTTTGTTTATTGGAAGCTTTATTTCCCGAAGGTGTGTCAGACAGGACCTGTATGGCATGTGCTACTTTCTTACAGGCTGGATGAATCAGGGCATTTGTTGTGGCATTCTAAATCTGTGCTCTTTTGTGCCACAGTCTGCATCCACACTGATTAGTAATTAGCACCTCTGGGAGAAGTTTCCACCCAGAGAGCAATGACCCAGACAAACAGCTCAACTGTCCTTCCCCAGTGGCCCTCTCCAGAACCTGGAAAAAAAATCCTATTTGTGAGGCCACACTTTAATTTTGTCAATGGTATAAGTTATGTTATAGGGCATCTGTGACCACAGACCATCTCCGTTGTTTTGGTAGAGCAACTCTTATTTCTCTCCTCATGTCTATAGAATTCCCACTGAAATCAAAATTTGCTTATGGTCTTGCATGTACGCCAAATGAAATTCCTAGATAAGAAATACCAAGGTAAGCAATAGCTCTTCACACGCAGAGGAGTCATTACAACTTGAGTTAGAACATCGGTATGCCTAAGTACACAAAGCATGCATTTATGTAGGTCTACTTCATCCTTTTTTAGTTAAAGTGAAGTTGATCTTTTTTTATCAAATTAAAAAAAATAAATAAGAGAGTGGGGGAGGATTTTAAATAAATCCAGTTATGTTCATATTTATTCTAACTCCTTTTCTCCATCTTTCTCTCCCCTACCTTCAAGACCCCACTCCCTTCCTCTCTCCCTCTCCCTGTATCTAACGTGTATGCATTCATGCGCATTATAGCCAAGAAATGAGAAGACAGGAAACTTCTTAGAGACTTCTGCATGTTTCAGACAGCAAAATTAAATACAATTTAGTGCTTTTGTAGAACCAACTTCCTTTTCAGTTTTAACATGGGATTTGCAGGTATGCATGCTTTGTTTTCAGCAAAAATATATATAGTGGGAAAAAAATCATTAATAGACACTAGTTGCACATCAGTCACTCCAGTATGCTCAACACTTTTTAAACAGAGAGATAGAAGTGAGGTATAAATTGTTTCATTTTAAGACAAATACCCATAATTATGAGAAGAAATGGTATAATGACTTTAGACAATCCTTTCTTTTTCTGTCCCTTGTGGGTTTTTTAGTGGCTCTTTCTGAAATAAGAAACAAAAAGATGAGGAAAACAAAAAGGAAATCCTTTAATCCCATCTTGTATATTTAATCCAATCTGTATGACATGGAATAAATTATTTAAACCCCAAGTTTTATCTGAGATGGCACTTTCAGTTCTTGGAGGGCTGTGTGGCCTGTGCTGACCAGGGATGATGTTTCCCCCCGCAGTCACAGAGCATGCACCATGTTTCTGCCTGACAAAACCCATGTTTCTGCCTGACAAAGCTGTCCAGAACAGTCAGACTATATACAGGGATAGTTAGATCTATGCCTGAAAAAAGTGTGGGATTTTATTCTTTCAGCTTCCATTAGACTAATTATGGAGTTTTATGAGGTGCTTTAGACAAAATATGCTCCTTGTTATGAAGATTTCATCTTCTTATATTCCTTCTTGAGGAGTGTTAATGGGTACAAAAGGGAAGGATTACTGTGATAACTCCACAGCAGGAAACCCTCATAGCTTAAGTTTCTGAGCCAATCTGTATATTAAAGCAGACCCTATCTCCTGCTGTTTCAATCTTGCTGGATTTATATCACACACCTCAGTGACCATACATTACTGAGTTCTCCAGGTAAACATAGGCTACTGCAGTCTCTGGCAGTACAAGAGACATTGCTGAGCTGAAAGCGTTGTGACAGTAGCCAACTCCTTTCATTTCCATTTCTGACTCCTGCCAGAATCCAGAGGAAGTGCCTGTATCACTGATGTAGTCACATTGTATGCATTCTGAGGACTGAGAGATGCTTTTGCTGGATCCAGGGCTTCCCATCTTTAACGGTGGCTTTTACCTATTTTCACTGGCCATAATAAAATCTGAGCTTGATATTACAATACCCTTTCACTCTTAAATGAGAACAGAGAATTTCTTAAATTACATTTTAGTCAGAAGAAACAAGGTGAGAAAGTGGAGCCTAGCAACTTCTACAGTACTTGTGACTGATGGATGGAGATGATTAGGAGAAGACTTCTAAATTTTAGATAGCCCACCCTTCAGCCTCAAAGTATGGCTCAATGATTGAGCATAATCACTGCATTTTGTCTGGCTTTTGAACAAGCATTTGACACTTCAGCACTGAGTGCCAGCCACAGAACAAAGCTGCCACAATTGAACCTACAAAGGAAAAGGGGCATATATATACAGCTGACTGCCCAATGGGAACCAGAAGGGGAAACAAATAACAGTACAAATACAAATAAGCACGCATCAGTCCCTGCCTGCATGACTTACAAAACTGCCTTAGTTTTATCATTATTGGGGGTTGGAACTAGATGATATTAAGGTCCTTTCCAACCCTAACTATTCTATGATTCTATGATTATCTATCTCACTGACTCATCATGGACAGTGGGAAAATCATTGCAGAATGAGCATGATTGAAGATGATCTGAACTCAAAAGATCATAGAATCGTAGAATAGTTAGTTGGAAAGGATCTCAAGATCATCTAGTTCCAACCCCCCTGCTCTGGGCAGGGACATCTCAGGTCAATTCTAATTGAAAGTGCCTGATCCCATTCAGAAACTATTCTTTCTTTCAGCCCCCCTGCTCAGGAGGTAGAACAATATGCATTGCGGGCTACATGTCTCTTCTACATACGGCACATGAGCTATGATACTGAAAGCTTTGTCCAGTACTTGCATCAAATGAAGAGTAAGGCATGCTGCTTGCTTATTAATTATCATACAAAATTTAATGCTGGCTGGCTTACTGGCTTACAAATATGTTTTGGCAATTACAAGGACCTACTGGATACACTCACAGGGTGAAATCCTGGGAATTTTTCAATTAATTTAAATAAAGTCAAGATTGACCTCAATTCAGTAGAAGGAATCTGTACATTTTATTTTTGAGCATCTTTCCATATTTTGAAACCTCTCTTCTTCTGTGTAGTATTTCACATATGAATATATATAACATCTTACGGTAAGCTTTTAGTGTGTTTAATCTTATCTGTATTTTTTAAGTTTTCAGTAACTGGACATATGGAAATGCTTGGAAATAGATGAACTTTCATAAGGTCAGTGTTGTTCCGATTTTCTTCACTTAAGAAATGATAGTGGATATACCAGTGAAACTTGTGCTCAAATAATCTCTGCTGTTCTACTACATTTGAAAAAGGCAATACTCCTGTTCCTCTCTGTTCACAGTACAAGCACTGATTTCATCTTATCCTTACAGCCTTTATTACCAAATATAATTTGTGCTCCAGATTCTGATAGCAGATGCTATTACCTTGGATAGCATTGGATATACATAAGGGTAACAGCCAGTTCTATAAATTTTTCCATGAGTTTTTGTGTTTCCATGCTGCATTGACAATTTTTAAGTAGGAAAATCAGGTCTGCCCAAGGCGGGAGAAAAGGCCATCAGTGTTAATAATGGCAAGATCTTTCTTTCATTACCGCAGTCATACTCTTCATAATAAGGATCACAAAATTATATTCTTTAAAGGATAGAAAAAAAATCCATTTTTCCAGGTATGCATTGAGCAAGGACAGAGAGGTGTTCTGCGACTGTGATGAGCAAAGTATTTGTTATCTGAAGTGGACATAGGGCAGCACAAGCCTTCAGACATGATTTCAGGCTCTAAGAGGAATTACGAGGTAGCTCTGCTCTCAATACTGGTTAGTGTGGCCCTAGCAGTCAATATAACAGAGCTTTTAATTTCTGTGATGCAGCTTTCTCAAGAACACGAGAAGATGAAATTTGGCTCCGCTGGATTAACTTTAAGGTGAAAGGAAGACACTGATGTCTAATTTGCAAGCACACAGAGGACAGAGCTCTGTAAAAGAATTAAAGTATGCACAAGGCAGAGTCCAGAGAGCATGTGATGATTGTTGATGTCTCTGTTTTTTTAAAAAGGAAGGTTTTCAGATGATACCAACAAGGCTCTAAGGAAATACACTGACTTCGAAACAGCAAGGCATCAAGATGTATTGAGGGTACCAGGCGCTGCCTTTACAAATGTTGCAGGAAAGGAATGAATAACCCAGGTGGAGGATAAATGGGAGGAACCTTCGTGGATAAAATTCATGCAGCATTTGCTCAGTAGCACCAGCAGATTTTGAAATTGATGTGTATAACAGCAAGGATCTGTGTTGGTTATTACCTTGAGACTTCTTTGTTCAAGAACAAAGGGATGGAGGATCAGCCAGGCAGCGCGGGGTCTGGGTAAATTCTATGGGAGCCGAGTGGGAAAAGCCTCGGCAGCCTTCCTGAAACTACAGGCACTTGCTTCAGGGCAGGAGGAGGCACACAAATCCCCCTGCAGCCCTTGCCAAGCAAAATACACTTTCAGTTTGCAGTACATCACTTTTATGCCAAAATTTATTTTACAATGAAACAATGCATGTGGACTAAAGCAAAGAAAAAAAAGAGTCAGTTTGCTCTACAGTAAGACATTACAATCCAAAGATAATGGGAGGATCATAATCATGGTTTCTAAGCTATTGTTCAAATAATCAGTTACAAATTACTGATTTTCCGCATTTAGTCATCTTTCCATGTCTATCACAAATTCCCCAGAATATCCCATTTGACAGTGGTGAGAAAGCTGGTGCACACGGATTTTGCTTTCTGCATAATTTAATTGTGCCTTATGGGGATTCCCTTCTGTCAATGAATAGTTGGATATTGATTCACATAACTGGAGGAACTTTTTAAAAAAAAAAAAATAATTGATCTATTATCAGACATTTGAAAGAAAAAACGCACTAGAGAAGGAGAGCTTTCATCTTTCAGAATTCTACCAGCAAAAAGCCAACTAATAATCTGTCAATATCTTGACCATCTCCTTTGCTGATAGAGGAAATTGAACATTTTTTCAGGCAGTGAACTGTAATCAGAGCAATGTTTTGAGTTGGTTTTTTTTATTGTTTTACAAGACATCCCATTATTTTTGTGGCACACAACAGGTTCAGGGAAAATTATTCATCCAAGGGGAGAAAGACCTTAACCATAGGGCTGCTTAGATGGTACCACCTTGATTACCAAATATCAGGGGGACACTGAATTTGTTCGCATAATTAAGGCCTTCGCTAATATTAGCGCTTTTAAATGTAGCTAATAGCTTTATAGGGATACTACTATTTTGAAAAACAAGGAGATTGTGGAAAGTGAGTTACAAATAATGGCAGTAGAATTAACAAGAGCAAGGATGAAATGAGTGAAAAATTATGTGAAATATTAATTAATGAAGAAAAATGAAGCTATCATTAATTTTTGAGGCAGTCCTGGAGCAGGGCTGGGCAAAAGGGACATAGAAAGCTAGCTTTGTGCCCAGCACTGTTTGGAAATACAGTCCATCTTTTCACATTCCCACATGTAGGCAGAGACAGCGAAAGAGGATTTAGGGAGATGCTCTAGGAAAATACTAGAGGTATCTTCAAATTTTTTGCCCCATTTTAAAAAATAACAGAGAGCTACTGTGCCCAGCTAGGGCCAGCATCTGTGTGGACAATTAAACCCTTTTAGACTCCGACAGCAGGGAAACTCAGAGGCCCTTTTCTACCATATCCTCTGAAGGATTACAGATAGAGAAAAGATACTGCAAACAGCTAGGCATATATATAATTACAAAAAGGTCCAGCTGATTTGCTTTTAAACAAATTTGGTTAACAATGAAGTTTTATTTTCTGAAAAATACTTACTGATATTGGCACTTGGATCTGAAATGCAGCACTAACAACTTTGTTGTATACCCACTTTGGTACAAAGCCAGATCTAAGATGACAAAATAACCAGCTGAAAAAAATCTTTGGTTTTTATTCATCAGATTTCACACGAAATGATTTATCAGAACTTGATTCAGAATAATATGACACCTAAAGCTCATTACACAGCATTCTGGTTTACTATTTGAAGTGTCTCTTATTTGTTTTTAATTTTTTTTGTGTTTAGGTAGGGCTACGCAAATGATACAGAATGTTTCTGCAAGGTATTTTCTCTAGCTAAAGTTTATACCTGGGATTATAATTAAGAAAGGGAATTCAAACAATAAGGGATGCCACTATGGTTTGAGTGATTTAAATGAGCAGTGAGCTCAGTCCCTGCTCTAGTAGGGCTAGATTTAAAATATAAATTAACATGAAAAAAAAGGAAATTGAGGAGTGCTGCAAATAGAAGATAAATGAAAAAGACACAGTTGCAGATACCAATTTGATGGCACTTTCTACTGAAAAATGTTTCTGTCAAAATTATCCTGACCCAAGGCTGTGTATTAACAGCTCTTAGCTCCAGTCACTGCACCAGCTTCTTAGTGCTTGCACTGTTCTGTAGAAACAGAAGTCCATACATTTATCAAATTGCATTTTGGTCTGGGAAATGCTTCCCAACAATTTCCGGTTTCCAGGTAAACAGGCAGGTTAGCTGCTGTTCTCCTTCCCTGCATCCACATTCTCAACCTGTACCCTTCCTAACACTGCAGGAGGGAACTCCAAAGAACTGGTGGGTGCTTTGCACACAGCGGTTTTGGCACTGTTTTGGTTCATTTTGAGATGTAGAGGTTACACTAAAAAAAGTTTGCAGTAGGAAATATATACTGCCTTCAGCTTGACATGACAGCATGTGACGCTTCCTACCAGAGAGGTGGCCTTGACAAAATCAGACCTGTCAAGGTTTAACACCTTGGCATATATATGGATGCTTCATCCTTGGCAGTGTTCAAGGCCAGGTTGGATGGGGCTTTGAGCAGCCTGGTATCGTGGAAGGAGTCCCTGCCCATGGCAGCGAATTGGAATTGAATGAGCTTTAAGATCCCTTCTAACACAAACCATTCCATAATTATGATACATACAGAGCAAGATGCAGACCTTGACTCTTATGACACCATTTTTTAATTATGTGTTTTTTTTTTTTTTTTTTAAAGCCCGGTACTAATGGCACAATATCAAGAATCGAAGTCTGTGCTGTTTCAAAATTGTCAAGGCCAGTACAACTCTCTACATAACACTTCAGGTTTAGAACAGCCTCAGAAATGCTACTGGCACAAACTGCATGCAGGAACAGTTTGCCCCCTGCACTCTGAGCAGACACTTTCAAAACTGATTTACTCTACAAGGCTAGGAACATATATACATAACAGCTCACTGTAACATCAGCAAAACAAAACTATTCCTGCAGAGTTCCCATAGGAAATGAAAATGGCAGGCATTAACTCATGCTATTTTTTCTTTCTTTTTTGTAAACTTCAAGAAAGTGCAACCTGCAGCAGGAACAGTTCAACAGTGAGAAACCCCAGGGCAAGGGAAGGAACTATCTCATTGCTGCTTTACTGCACCTGGTTCTCTACCCCAGCAGCCGTTTTTCCAACACCCACATTTCCATGTTACAGGAAACTGCAGACAGAAAGCAGGTAAGAGCTGTGCCATGCTCTGGCCAGGAACTGGATGACAGCTGCAACAAGGCCACCATAGCACACTGGGTTCTTCTTCCAGGCACATTGAGCAAGGAAGTTGAGGAAGTTGTGCCCAACCAAAGACTTCTCTGACTTCATGGGTCTTCTGTGTCCCTTCCAGGCTTTGCATTCTATTTTACGACCATTGCTCTGTCATAGAAGTTATAAAGTTGAAGGTAGACGATAATGTATTTTAATATTTGGATACACCCACCACATAGCCTGCACTGTCACCTAGACAGAGGATATGCTGGGATAGAGCAAGCTGCAGATCTCACAGCCTGCAAACCTGAACTGGGCTGGCAGGAGCAGCCCCCAAGAGAAGAGAAGCCCAGAAAGGAAGAAAAGTTTACTTATAAATACACACACAAGCCTTCTTTTCTGGAAGCATGATTATGCTTCATATTTAAAAGTCCACCTCAAATGCAGGCTGGTATGTAATAGTAGTATGACATGAACTGATGTTTTCAGGAGGCATCAAACTGGAGCAATGGAAATTATTATTTGAGCGTGAAAAAATGGGCTTTTGTGATATTTAGTCTGCATTTAAATATTTGTTTCAAAATGTGGCTCAGATTATAAAGTCAAATATTGAAAGAGCAAATAATTGTTTAAGTTTGCACACCAGATTAACTTCATAACAAGATTTATAGAACATGTAATTATGAGTGTTCATCTAATAAGTGTTCAGGGGATGACAGAACACTCCTGCCAAAGCAGAAACAGTTAAAACTCAGGCACCTGCAGCGCCTCCCCATGGTTAAGCATCTTCTGTCCCTGCTCTGGGAGAGGGCTCTGGCTGAGGGACCCTCTGCTTTCAGGTGCATTGTGTACGAAGGAATTAGTTATGCTTGCTTTCACGAAGGGACTGAAACAGGTTGTGACTTTTTTCTGCTGTGCCTTGAAAAGGCGACGCTTAAGCTTTTGGGTGACAGATGCATTAGAAAGGGGATTCTGGTGGGTTTGCTTTGTAAGGAAGCAAACACATCCACTGACGTTCAAGCTCAGATAGGCCAAATACAGGTGAGAATGTGTCTATACAGCTCCATATGCCACACACAGGCCATCCACTGCTGCTGCCATGTCAACTTTTACTTTTGCGAGTGTTTCACAGGAATAGAGGTATCTTTAATCTTTTCTCTCTTCAGTGTGAGTTTTGTGTTACAATTCCTACCGATTCCCAACCCTGACATATTCAGGAAGCATAATGGGGAGTAATGGAAAAGGTCACAGTAACAGAAGCATCAACAGTAGAGATTTTAATTCTCATTACCTCAAAATTAAATGAAAGCAGTTAACAGGAAAAGAGAGAATGAGTCAAATGTAACTGAAAGTGCCTCTTCCATATGGAATCTTGAAGAAAATGAAGCAGTTTAGACTCAAATACAACGTGCACACAAGTAAATAAAACTCCCACCCTTGCTAATATAAGCGATCCTGTGCTAGAGCAAAAGCTTCAAGACAGCATTTATTCTGAAATAACGCTAAGATTGTATATTGCAGTCTGCAGAAACAGCATCCTCTATTGAAAATCAAGGCAGAAATTTTAGTGATTATCATTCCAAGAGCATTTCAAATAATGAAGAAGTGCGAAGGAGATACTTGCTGGACTCATTCTCCCTCTTCTGCTATCTGTTCCTCTTGCTACCAGATTGCTTGACAGACACATATATGCCTATGCATCTATGTGAAGTTACAGTGACTTTTGTGATGAAGGCTACAGCTATGGTGAGAGAATAAAATCTATGTCTGGACACAAACACAAAATCTACAGCCAGAGACCAGCTCAGAAAGAAGGGTAAGCAGTTTCTGATTAATTATTTGCCTAGCTTTTACAACCAAAAGATACGATGTAACGAAAAGCAACTTCTCTATTTGAGGTATTTTAAGTTAAAGCAAGACTATCCTGAACATATTAAGTAACCATAACACAAAATTCCAATTGAAGTTCATGCTATATTGGGTTTACTGGGGTGCTCATATGTTTATCCAGATATGTATATGAACATCCTGAACAAATTTCAGAGGAAAGTTCTTATTTTGCTCAACTCCAGGTTAATCCATCATGTTGGTATTTTCAAATTTCTGTCATGCTCCAAGGAGTAGTTCTGTAGAGAAAGGTTAGAGCAATGTTCTTCTAATCAGAGTATACTTATTTTTTCTCAGATGACTGCTCCCAGGAGGGGCTGTGGGCATTTAATATGTAGTAAGGTGTCTGCTGTGAACAGAGGTGGCATTGCTGGAGAAAGTGGTTCTCAACAACCCTTTGCTCAGGACTCAGCTGCCCTTCTAAAGAAATATTTCTTACCTTTTTCTTTTCAGTGAAACTGAGCTTGAAAGTGTATGTACAAAGGGTGTTGTGTGGTTCTTCCCCAGGAAGCCTACTGTTGCTTCAGGGACTTCAACTGCCCTGCTGTCCCCAGCAGATATCACCTCGCTGGAATAGTGCTGTTACAAAGGTCAAGGCATTGATCCTGAAATCTTGCACAGTTTTGCCTGTTAGAGGAAAGTTGATTCCCTCCAGGTCTGTGTGGCTGTTCTGCCCTGGGGATTCGAGATCATGGGATGCCATAGAGGCATAACAGCTGCTTCTCCAGGGAAAAGTAATTCCTCATTTAAGGTTACCTGATGAGAGTTCAGCTTCCATTTACAATTCCCTTTCAGGATTTTGTTTGCTATAATTTACTAGAAGTTAATTAAAGTACTTTCTAGGATGATGTTAAGTAGGGAAATAAAGTGACTATGCCTTGCCCTTAGGGACCCTTCATAATACCTTAGAATTTTAGTATCACGGGCATTTTTCGTAAAAATACAGTTCTATCTTAGTTACTTAATCAGTGAAAGATGAAACATTTAATTAACATAAGGCATGATGTATTTTGCCTTCTGTACAGCCTGAAGGCTCCAAGGTTTTTCTTTTTAGTATCAAAAAGCCTTCATAGTATATCACCATATGATAACTAGAAGTGAAGACATAAAAGCATGTTCTGTGCTATTCTGAGCCCAGTTTTATTCTGAGATCTTTATTCTTTTATTGAGTGTGAAACACAATAATTTGCTTTAAGGTGGTGCAGCATAAGGCCTATTCACCACTTAGATCTCACGCAACTTGGTACACAGCCTGCATGCTGCCTGCACTTGAATGTTTCACAGTTGCAATAAGGTATTTAAAAAAGAAACTGAGGGAGGTGGGGTTTTCCCAGCCCTATAGAGAGTGAACATTTCTGAATGTTACACACACTTTTACTTAAATTTAGTACCTGCTCTTTCTTTACAGATTATTACCTATAAGCAACTGGGGTTCAGCAACAAAATATCCCATTGATGAGTCTGAGGAGGCAGTCAGCAGGGGCTGAGCATTGCTAGCTGTCATGGCTTCAACAGCTCAACATGCATTCATTTAGCAGGGTTTATAAGCAGGTGCAAATAGAGACTGATAAAAAAGGCTAAGGTAGAAGTTTTGGTTGTTTTGGGGGGTTTATATTTTGTTTTACAATGTCTAAACAGAGGCTGTAGGATGCTGGGAAGTGGGGGCTGCTTTTGGATGATGCTCTATGGCTCAGCAGTGCAATGACAGGCAGAGACCACCTTTGGCAACCTCAATTGTGGTAATGAAGGTAATATAAAAACTTTTTTAGCTAGGCTTTTTCTTGTCATTTCATGCTTTATCTTTTAATTATAGCCATACTGAAGTAGCTGTCATTGTAGATCAAATTTTTGCCAAAATTTTATTCTTATGAGCTCCAAGTAATTTTGAAAATAATGCTTTTATTGCTTCAAAAACATCATTTGGAACATTATGGATACTTTATTTCTCTTCCTTGAACAACTAGCGCAGTAAGAGAGTCAGTAAAGCACCATGTTGCATCAGGAAAATTATCAGTAGAGCTGTTGAACTCCAAGGAACAGATTTAACTTTCAGATTTGTAGATTTGCAGAGCTGTTTTATTGGATAATAGGCTGTATTTCTGATTTCGAGTCAAGGGGGAGGTTTAATGAAGACTGAGTAAAACCCCAGCAGACTCACAGTAACTGATGTCCTAAAATGTATTACACATCAGCGTATTCCAGACAAATAGTCTCTTTCCCTGTGCTTCCTGGTCAGTAGTTGCATTCAGCTACCAAACACATCAGGTAAAAACTCTATCCAGAGTATGGCATAGAGATGCTTGAAGGAGTAATGAAATACATTCATGTTCCTTCACATAGTTAGAATCATAGAATCATATAATAGTTAGGGTTGGAAAGTATCTTAAGATCATCCAGTTCCAACTTCCCTGCCATGGGCAGGGACACCTCCCACTAAATCATGCCAACCAAGGGTCTGTCCGACCCAGCCTTGAACACTGCCAGGTATGGAGCATTCACAGCTTCCCTGGGCAACCCATTCCAGTGCCTCACCACTCTCACAGTAAAGGACTTCCTCTTTATATCCAATCTAAACTTCCCCTGTGTAAGTTTTAACTCATTACCCCTTGTCCTTCCACTGCAGTCCCTAATGAAGAGTCCCTCCCCATTAACAAACACTAAGCAAGCAATGGAAACACCTCCAAATATTTACAGAGATTTGGAAAAAAAAAAAAAAAAAAAAGGTTAAAATTGCTTGTGCTTCTGGGACACTAGGAAAATCAGTTAATAGCTAGTTAACGATTCTGTGCGCTCATGGTTCAGGCAACAGAAACAGTGTAGATTATCTTCTCAGCTGAACTCTACCATCTTGTGGTTTCCCAGGAAATTACAGCTTCAGTATCAAGATCATCTTTGTCAGCCTAAATTGCTGAAAGCATTGCTATTTTTAATGAACGAGTGACGTACTACGGAAGAGCATTCTTAAAGCTTTTCTGTAACTTGTGCTTTCCGTTTGTGACTTTCCGAGCCACAATAATATCCTGCATTTTCCATCAATTTTCCAAACTTTCGACTTCATCTGTAGAAGTTTCACAGTGAAAATAGTAAAGAGAATGGTGCAAAACTTCTGCTGCTATTTTGGCTTTTAAATATTGTGACAGGGAAAGCAGAACAACACTACCAGAAAGAAGTGAGCAAAAAGAAATATTAGCAATCATTTGAGAATCCCTTTCTTTCTCCTGGCCAGCTAAGTTGTCCTTAAACATGCCAGAGATCCAGTGCAGTTTTGCCTGGGAGTTGCTAGTTTTCTACTTGTTTAGGTTTGGGGTTGGAGATGAGGTGGTGGGTCTGTTTTTATTTTTTCTGTTAAAAAAAATATGGGAATCTTCTGTTTATTTGTTGGGAATTTGATTTTGAGTGGGATAATGCTGAATTTAACACTTGAATTTTAGCGGAAGTTTTTAAAAACCTTTAAAAGTGTGGCAGCTGCTGACTTCAGCAAGGTTTCACCAGCAGCCAGGCCATGAGCTATTAGAAAAAAAACAAAATTTAATGTACCAAGAAAAGAAAAGGCCACAGACACAATATACATTCAAGAGCACTGGCAAGTACTCTAGCTGTTAAAGGCAAAAGAAAACATACTGTTGCAGAGAAGTGCTGAAAAATAAAACAGTAAGTTCAGACCAGTATATTTCTAGACTATAAAATATGGCTGGAAAAACATTTCAACTTTTTTTCAAAGCACAGTGGGCTTATTAAATGCTAAATATCAAAAGACCAATTCAGCTTTCATTAGTGTGACTGGAAAGGCAACCAAGAATTGAATCAGACTGAAAAGAGCTGGTGCTGCTGTCCCTCTCTGGGATGAGATGATCCTCAGTAACACATTATGACTATCATAGTCTAAATTCTTTAGTGTTAGAGCAAGAAAAACTTGAATGTTATGAGAATGAAACATGACAAATCAATAATGGAGTTTAATTTCTTTTCATCAACACTCCACTTAGTGATATGTGAGCCATAGTAAGATCCCTTTCAGCCTTGATGAGGAACAAGTGCACTGATCTCTGCCAGCTCTTTCTGAAATCAGTGAGAAGCGGGTGTGCATGTTGAAAATAATAATGCTGACCATGTCTGCAGAAAGGATTTATCATATTTCCCATATCATATCAATTTCCAGAAAGATTTTATGCACTGGGGTCATAGCTCTGAGACCCATGACAGTGTTTATCAAAGGGGCTTGGGCTGTACTGGATACGATGTCATTCCCAGGGAACCAACTCTACCTCTCCTTTCCAGGAATGTAAGCAATTGTGTACCTTCACATTTACAGATTTTAAAATATCTTTCACCTGATGACATGTGGATCTCAGGACATCCATGAATAATTTCTGAAGGTCCCTGTGAAAGGCAACTGTAGAAGAGCAACCCTCTGCTGAACTGCGTCCTGAGAAAAATATTATATTTTATCCCTGTAACATCAAAATAGAAAGCAATGGAGCAGAGTTTTCCACTGTGTCTGCACCTCATGAAAACACAAAGTGGTGTTACAAATTTGAATATAGTAAGTAAAAGGAGCCAATGGAGAAAAACCTCAGTGAAAGAAAAGAAGATATTCATGCACCCTCTTAAGAAAGGTCTCAAATGAGGTAGAGGAATAAACCAAATCTATTTTCAGATAGAAAGCTAGGAGAATATTCTAGGATATCAAAAATCTGAAAAAGTAGGTAAGAAAAGGTGTAAAATTCTTATCCTTTACAACTCCATATTAAGTAGAATACAATTAATAAGACCCATGTTTGTCATCAAGTTTCTAGTGGGGAATTCACAGTTTTATAATAAGGCCTATAATTTCCAATTATTGTGCTAATGTAGGGCCTAAAATGACATTTCTGAGGAAGCAGATTCCAAAAATATGCCTGTAATAAACCAGTCCGAAGCCTGATCTCTTGGGCTGCTTTGAGGATGTTCACAATTCTCAAACAATTTGGTCGTCATAGCACCTCCAAGAAAGTCCTGCCAGATCATAGAAATATCACCTCTGAGGCCAATAAAACAAGCTGGCTTGGACTGGTATCAAGACATGGAAAATGTGTTTTAGCAAACCATAAATGAATAATCACCAAATGCTGCTTTATGTGAGTAATGACAAGACTGGTCCTGTGGTAACAGCTCCTGGAAAAAGTTACACTTAGACTATTGATGAGGAAAACATTTGTTTTCTTCAAGCACACAAAAAAGAAATATAGCAGCAGTATTTCCTGTACCAGTAAAGAACTCTCATCTCAGCTGCTGTAACATGATAGAGCTTTACAAAACACGCAAAATGCTAGTCAGCTATGTAAATGAAAATCTATTCTGTCCTGGCTTAAATCATTCCCTCCCCAAAATTTGCAAATGAAAATGAAATTAATTTCCCCAAATAAAAGGAACATAGAAAATTGACTTCAAATGTGGACCTACGAAGGCAACTTAAATCCAAACCTCAGTACCAAGTGTGACTTTAAATACTTACATTGTATTTAGAGATCATAAAATTAAGCTTATTGACTTTCTACTTAAGACTCTAAGGCAGCATGTCTTGAAGAAATGATTAATGGATGTTGATATAAGTATATGCTTTAAATTTTGACTGAGGTATAACTGCCAGGAAAACAAATATTTTTGTTAACTGCTTTCAATGGTCTGAAAGATCTCCTCCATTCTTGGCAGCTGCTGTGGACCCGCTGTATAATTTGTCTCTTTTTCCTGTCATCTGATGGCTGGATAGAAGAATGTCAGCAAAGCTGCTTTTCTGGGTTCTGTGCATTTAAATAAAAAAATAAAAAAGAGTGGGAGGGTTGAGAAGGGAGGGAAGAACAATATTGGAATTATTCTTGGCTTCTAGGACCCAGAATGTACATTTTAAACAAATCCTTGAATATACCAATGAAATGCTAAAAGACAGTCAACTATTAATACCATACATTTACACAGGCTCCTGGAGAGGACAAACTGATTAGTCTGTTGTGCAATCATGGAAGGCTCCTGTGGTGTGCAAGCACAGGATTACAGTGATGAATGCCAAGATGGTTACTAATGTATTTACAAATAGAATTTATCTAAGAAAAACATATAATAAAATATGATTTTGATATTGGGTTTGCAATGAGTGATACTATGATTCTTTACAATGTTTAACTTAATCCCATATGAATCTGATAAAATATCCCTGCTCATAGAGCAGACTGTGCCCAATACACTAACACAAGTAGACTGACAGACCTAAAAAAATGAGCTAATAAATTACCCTCACCCAACTAAGGTGCTTTTAGTGGCTCTGCCAGGAACCACATAGTCTTGGTCAAATACCATTCCAGATCTTTATCAATGGCCTAGAAGGAAATAAAATTAATTCCGATAAAACCATCAGCTGATAAAATATATGGTGTACCAAAACGGTAAGTCAGTTATTCAGAGCAGTGTGGAATGCTTTTTGACTGAGATACAGCACACACCATATAAAAACATAGAAATGAGTAGTAACATCCCCAGACAATTTGCATTATTGATTATCTTTACATACTGGGAAGCTGAACTAGACCAAAATACATTTTAGTGCAGCATAAAGTTGTGTACATGGAGCAAGAAGCATAGCTTACACTGAAGGGGTAGCTGTTGGTATATCTCTGGGATACACTAAGATTTTAAAAGTTATCTGCTGAATTTACTGACTACAAAGCTCCCCAGAGCAGTGATGAGAAGTAAATGCTGCATGTGGGACTACTAGAATATCTTCCTGGAGCTACGTAGCGACATTTCATTTACATATCATCCCAGTGAAACTAGAAATTACTTCCTGGGAAGGCCTAGCTAGTCCTCTGAAGAGCTTCCAGCTCTACCACATGCCCTTGCAGAAATGACATTAGGTGGGTGAGAAGATCAAGTACATTCTGCAAGGACTCTGACATCTCCTATCACAAACAAAGCTGGGGTCTGAAGATGATCATAGAATAATTTAGGTTGGAAAAGATGTTTAAGATCATCCTGCCCAACTGTAAACCATAATGAAGTAGGTGTGAGCAGGTTTCCAGCTGCCTGCAAGGAATAATGAAAATGTCCAATGCCAAGTCCTGCGCTATTCAGGAGTGCATCAAACAGGGCTTTTGCTGTCTTGCTTTCAGCTCATCACATATGAAGCAGAGAATACCTGCCAGATCTGCCATGTTCATAACTGGTTCCTATTCCAGCTGCAGAATAAAATTCTCTGCCTGTCATAGTATCTCATATAAGCTTGAGACCTCTAAAGACCATGTGAGAAAATAGGTACACATTCAATTTTTGTTCAGCTTACATGGGAAGAAAACATGTAAGCTCACTTTTCTTTCTTTCCTACAATGCTTCTCATCATATTTATCAGCCCTCCACTTGCTTCTCTACTTTCTGCGCCTTTCAGCACAACATTTCAGCAGCATCATTGGCCGCTTTTAGGCAAAGCAGCACTTGAAACACATTAAAAGTAACAGCCAGATGTGTTGATCTGTTGGCACTGGACACTATGAGGTTGCTATTAAGATTTAGCAGTGGAGTGTGAGCAGGACAGTGTTGGGATTAGATTGCTTGTTCTGTATCTGGAGGTGAAAGCCTGATGAAGTGTTGGGCTGTGTTATCAACAGAGCTGTAGGCAAGAAGAAAAGTGCAAAATGACCTTTTCTTCACTTTATTTCTCTTTTTATGAGTTATGAGTGGTGAAACGCTTCTTAGCACAGCCTTAACTGCATCTGAATTTATTTGTGTTAGTCTGAGAGGGGTCAAAACTCTACCCAGACTTATGCTGATGTATCACCGGAGTAATTCCACAAACAGGAACAGAATTACTCCAAATTTAGACTAATGCAGTGGGAAGAAATTGGCTTAGGATCTCTCTCTCTGTCATGGTTTACTCAGCTTCTAAGAATTGCAAAGAGGACATAGATCTACATGCAATGTTTCCAGTGGGCTTCAAGGAAGAATTAGGGAAGTTTCCCTGAGTTTTAAGACCTTTCTTTTTAATTCTCTCTTTTCTTTGTTCATTATGAGGGTGATAAAGACTTTCTTAGAATGCCCAAAATTTTAGGGTTTTGAAGCAACTCAGATAGCACTTGCAGTGGTCATGATTTCCACAAACTTTAGTTCTTTAGCACCGTGCTCATCTGAGCTACTCAGTGAGAGATGGATGGGGAGAGCCACTGGCCATAACCCTATGACAGGCAACACAAGCTTTCTTTACTGACTTTGTCTTTTTTCCTTTGGTTCTGGCCTGTTTTTTTTACCACTGATATGTTGAAATAATGCAGTGCTTGTGACAGTCACATCCAAATCTTCACATAAGCAAATTGTTCATCTCTCAGGAAGCAAAATTAGGGGCACTGACAGAGAAGAGAACAGATCCTGAGGGATCTGTTCCATTCTATCACTGTTCCATTAAAGCATTTGAAACCCCTCATGCTGACAGTACCAGTGACAGCACAGGCAGGTTTGCATTGATTTAGGTCTCCTGTAGCTGCTTCAATTTCAACAGATTTTTTTTCCTTAACCATTAAAACAACTTCCTCCCCCCCCCCCCCCAAGTGAAACTCTTAAATTATCTCATAGCTTTGGCTACATTGACATAGAAGCTCACATTAAAAATATAATACAACAGCAGTGAGAGTGTTAGAAAAAAATATGTCTGAAATTATTTTGATAACTTAGAATTAGCTGTAAATTTTTATATAATTTTCTGTAAACTTTTTGATTAAAAAAAGTCACCTCTGAATCCTAAGAAATGGAATTTTGATATACTGAATCACTTCAGGAATTTAAAGGTTGTGATTTTTTTTTCTTTTATAGGTGGCTCGTACCGAGAAATTCATGTAGGCTAGTTTTACATCTACGAATACAAAATATTGAAGCAAATTCTGTTTCTGAAACAAATTCCTGATATTTCCAGTCATCTTATTAGATATGCGATATAAACTCCAATGTTAAATTACACAGCCTGTAAACTGACAAATAGATATTGTTGGGCTTATTATCATGTGAGATGAAAATTTCTGCAACGTATCATTTTGTGTTAATCTAATGGGCATGTATCATATCTCTGGTATTGAATATTGACAGGTGTTATTTGTGAGTGTCTAGAATAGCATAAACCTGGTGCTGTAAAATCTATTGTCTAGATTTTCTCCTCTTTTCTAGATACTCTTTTTCCCAGAATTTCATGCAATGTGCTTACCTCAGGTGTACAGAATTTAAAAGGCTGATGTTGAGTTTTCATTTAGTTGAATTTTCGTACTTTTATGGTAGCACTTTAGACACATGAGAGAAGAGCCCAGAGGGAAGTGCAAACTGTGGGTGCAGAAAAACTCAACCAACCAGAACAAGATTTTGTCTGTTGCACACATAAAATAGTTGGTTAATGATTTATTCTGACCTATTCATTAGTGAATGGACCAAAGTCCTTTCGGGGGTGTCAGAATGCCCACCACTTTTCTCAGTGCTATGTTTTCAACTCCGAGCTGAAGTTTAGTTGGCAGATGTGGAAAATCCCATGTAGTGAGAAAAGCCTCTAGTGATAAAACCATGATGCATGCTTGAGGAGTTATTCTATCTAGGACTGATGTTAATTTATGCTGGTAATCCTCCCCTTTTATCCCACATAATCTCTCCTTTTTGAGAATACAGCATTGCTATTGTTTTCTCACACAAACTGGGGGCATTTTTATAATACAAATAAAGATGCCTAGATGCACAGGGCTGCCTTTCGAGAAAAGCCAGTGAATTGCTGACTGCAGGCAAGGGTCGATGTACGCCTGTAGATGGAGTTAAATATCAAAGAACTGAGGCAGATATTGACAGCAAGATGTGATCAGGGAGGTCAGACAGGACTTATGATTTCTTCTTAATTGTTCCATGCTTTACTGTCCACCTCCTTGCAAGAGAGAAGGAGGTGTTTCCACTAAGGTATGTAGGTTTGTAAGGTTTGAAGGTATGCTTACTACCTCCTGCTGAACCAATTCATGCTGCGGACAGTGAGCTTTCAGGCACAAAAGTCCTCTGCATCTGTAGTAGGTATGGCAAAGAATAAGTACAGGCTGTGGAGAGCTGCCCCAGGAAGAAAGGTGCTCCATGGCAATGGAGCTGGCAAGGATTTGTTTTAAAAGCCCCCCCTGTCAGTGCTTCCAAAAGGGAATGGGGAATGGAAGGAGTTAAAGGCCTGAAGTCTGCTTTTGTGTTAGATAACAATACCGTCCAGGGGCACCGACCTCACCAACCACTTCCAGTCAAGACTCCTGCTGCTGTTTATTTGAGCTCCTTTTTTTTTTGCATTATACCCACCTTTGACACCTTACCCCTGCAGCTCTTGCAACTCCATGTTACTCAGACTCTCCTTGTTTCTTTTCACCTAACTTCGTTCTTTTCTACTTTTCCGTGTTGGAAAATTCATTGCTGGGTTCATCAAATACCTCACAAGGATAAATAAAGCCTTGTGTTTGTTGATTTTTTACATGGCGACACTGGGTTTACTTTGTCAGCTTAATCACTGCCCGCAGGTTGGTCGACTGCCATGCTTATGCCTGAGCTTGCATTTAAAGGTTTACAAACTCAGAATCAGACTTTTGCTTCCACTGACACCACTGGCATAATGTCTGTCCCCTCCCCTGGCGCTTGACGGTGGCCGCGGGCAGGCGGGGTTGGGGCTCTCCGGGTCATTTAAAGGCTGTTTTGGGATGAAGGAAAGCACAGGCTCGTGAGGATGGGGTGCCCATGGGATGCTTCACCTTTCCCCTCGCACTGAGCAGCCGGGAGCGCTCACTCCTACAGCAGTCACGGCTTCGAGGGCAGAGCGGCGGAGAGACAGCAGAGGGCGCTCGGCGCTCACACTCGGCTGCATCAGGCCCCGCGCTGCCCTGCGCCGAGCTTGGAAGTTTATCGCGGCGCAGCCGAGCTGCTTCCCGGGGACCACACTTTCCTGCCGCCGCTCCGAGCGGCCTCAAGTGCCTTATGAACTGCTTTACAAGCAGTGCCCGCCGCCACGTCCCTCGGTGTGCGGGACAGGCGCGCAGTCACAACCAGAAAGACGCGGACCCCCGCCAGGCCGCCCGCCCCTCCCGGTCGCCGGAGCGATCCCTCAGGTACCCGGGGCCCCCGCCGCGCTGGGCGGGGGGTGGGCGGTGCGGCTGCGAGCGGGTCGGCCAATGGGAGGCCGTGGGGGGAGCCGGCGGAGGGTGTCAAGAGGGAAGGGATCAATGAGCGCCAGGCAAAGTTGGGGCCGGGCCGCGGAGAGCGCTATGGCTGTGGATTACA